>JBCFYV010002558.1:0-36420 GCA_039000515.1 Timema cristinae
CGAACCATATGATCTGCAAAAACATGTGTTTAGCAGCTGTCACTTCTGACAGTCAGCATTTAGGTGTATACCTAGATGTTGACTGTGACTGTCAGTCAGCACCAAAGAAGCCATGGGGCTACTGTACCAACATAGAAAAGCTAAGAAGTCCTGTCGTAGCCTTCACGATCTATCTTATACAGTAGTTCGTGCTCGAGCCGTGTTTTGCGATGTCGGGGAGGTGTTGCGTGGCTGTCGAGACTGGTGTTTTTATTGTAGACTACACAGACCATTCATGTACACACACACACACACACACACACACACGTCTGCACATTCTTCAGGTGCAACCCACTGGAAACACTGGCGGCGTTGCCAACCCGCTGCTGCCTGCCTGCTTTATGTGATCTAGACTCTGTAACTACCCCCAAATTATACTTGGATAGCGAAAGAAAAGTACTGATACCGTTCTCGTATTGACATTTAAAATAATCGAAAACAGGTTTTAGTATCGAAAGAATAAGCAGGAAATCTTATCCGAACATGTTTATAAGCATTGCCATTAACGATGTTACGGATTATGTTATCATTTTTGTATTAGTAACAACAAATAAAACTTCCGCATCTTAATATAATTTTTTCTATGACGTACTCAAAATAGAAAGGTTTTGGTCACAATATTGTAATATTGCTTCAAGTTTTATGTTTAACTTATTTATAAACGAAGTGTTCCGATACAATCCTTCGAGTGTACGCGAGTAAAAATATCGAAACAAAAGTATAGAGTAAAATATAGGCATCGAAAATAAAATAGCTATACTAGTAAAATAACGCTTCCTTACTTAAGCCTACACGTCTGCGTGGCATTGCGTTTTGTGTATCAAAGCAAAGCTATGGCTACGCGGAGCCGACCCGCACCGCATTTTTAGTCCAAGAGCCGAATGGAATGCTATATATAATATTGTTTATCTTGTACGTAATGTTGGAAACAATGACTAGTATAGTTTTACAAGTGCTGAGACAGTGACTGCCAATCACTGTGAATAATCACTGGTATAAAGCACTGCTCTTTTAAAATCAAGGTCACTGTGATTACCGATATCGTAAAATAACTGTTTCGCCCATCCCTACAGTGCTTAGGGGTTAGCATGAAAACAAAGTTTGGAAGCTCCCGAACATTTATTTATTTACGGTGGTAGGCGGTTACACGGTCCGCACTGCAAAAATGCGGAGCAATTTCTCTCTCGACGATTCGTCCGCGCCGGTGCGGTGTGGACTCGTGTAGCCATTTGCATTTAAAAACATGGATAGCATTCCACCGGAAAAATGCGGTGCGGTGCAGCTTCGTGTAGCCGGTCCTCAAAGCTACGGCTACACTAGGCACCGTTCCGCACCGCACAGGCGCGGACGAATCGGCTAAAGAGCATTCATCTGCACTTTTGCGGAGTGGCACGGAACGGGCCGGCGGCGTAGTGTAGCCACTTGCTCCCGAATATCGTGGACATCGGCCGTCTCCTTAATACATACACATTTTTCTTGCAGTTGAAATTAAAAATATTTTAAAGTATTGTTAGTGCTAATTTTATAGCTATTGATAATACCTATCAAAAGCGACAGTTAAATCTCACATGACATGCGTGATGCCTATCTATCAGATCAGTAACATCCGTTTTATTTTTATTATTATTTTCACCACTCCTTACTTAGTAATTGCCTATTTGGACACTCTGGAGACTAACTTATTTAGGGAAGCAGTACAAGGGAGGCTACTTTTAAGTAAATCCACAATTACTATTAGCTGGGAGAGTGAGTTAAAAAAGGAATATGTAAAAATGACTTCTTGTACAACACTGTCCTTAAGATTTAAACTGAATTCTAAACTTAATATTAAATACATGACTTCACACAAGTACAATCTAAAGTAAATGCATATTAAATTGACCAAACTTAATTTTTTGTTAATGAGTTGTAATATATATATATATCAGGAAATGCTGATATAACTGACACACGTTGAAAGTAAACTAGAACCTTAGTAAGCCAGAATGGATGAAGGAATAATAGGCCAATAACCTATAACACCAAATCAAACAATAGTTCGGCATATTTTTGATTTCAAACTTTTGCTTAAATCATTTATATTATTATTTATTTTAATGATTTGCCACATATTGTTGGTATTGCATTTTAAATGGAAAAATAATATAGGCCTATTTTTTTATTTATTCGATCTACATTAAATACATCATTTAATTTTGGTCTAAAACACTCTAATAAATAGCCGTTATTATCACGTCACATTTTCATAAAAACAATAATGCAGCGATCACAGCGCTACCCCATGTTGCGGCGGATCACGCCAATAAAAAGCTTCAAAGTCTGTTCAACTTTTATATGCTGCGCTGAGAGGAGTGCTTTAGGGGTGGTCGCGGTTCGCAAGATCACGGTCACGTTTATACCCACCGGTCGGACGCAATCTGTCACACATGGAACATTTCAATTCACATGCATGACACACACACGCACCAACTTTCCAAACTTGTCGCATACAGTTTATAGGATTCACCAGACTTATGGTGATTCCTGTGCACACCACAGTTTTTCACAGTAATTTTATATTATTATTATTTTTATTATTATTATTGTTATTATTATTATTTATTATTATTATTATTATTATTATTATTATTATTATTATTATTATTATTATTATTATTATTAGCACCACATCTTACTACCCGTTTGGGCTATACGCACTTACGCTAATGTGTAATGGTAGGGTGATTGTGAGATGAAATGATGGACCTACAGTTTAACGTGGGATCCGAACCACGGTGGAGGACTGGTATTCCCCACATTCATTTATTTTTATAACCGCGTCTTACCTATTCAGTTTATACGCATATATGTTAGTTAATTACTCTAATGGGATAGAGACGAGGAAGAAAGAATTTTAGGTATAATGTACCCGCATTTACGTGGAGTGAGAGTGGGAAACCATTTAGGGAAAAACCAGCCTCAGTATATCTGACCGGAATTCGAACCCTGATCTCTCCGCCTTCAGCAGGCCAGTCTAACACGAGAGTGACGCCTCAAGACCATTTCACCACTGAAGTGGGTCGCAATAATTTTAATGCAGGAATTTGAATTTAAAAGAACATGGCGACCATACAGGTGAGAGCACCCGACCCAAACATAGGTGTAAGTTTAGTCTGGTTGACTGGTCACAGAGTTCGGGGTTCCAGGTTCCGGCAGGGTCTTCTGAGATAGTTTTTTCCTAAATGACAACTTCTGGTCCCTTTGTGGTCTCTTTAAAAATGTTCGTGCAGGTTATGGCCCCTTTGTGGTCCTTTTAAAAATGCTAGTCCAGCTTCTGGTTCCTATATGCGCCTTTTAAAAGATGAGTCTGAATTATGACCCCATTGTGGTTGGTGCCTTTAAAATAAGTTAGTCTAGTTTAAGCTTTATTTTTATGTTATTACATACTTACCACGCACCTGGAAAGCCGAGAAAAAATGAGGAGAACATGGGGAATTTCATAAAAAACTAATAAAAATAGCCTTTTATTTGTGAGTTTTGGGCATTAAACTGGTAGCTTTAAATAATAGCTTAAACTTTTATATAGATATAGGGTGTACTTAAGAACTAAACACACTAATTCAAACAAGTGTTCATTCCCCGTTCCCCCGCCTTTCGAAACATTGTATTGCGTTACGACTACATATATTTTCTTATCAAAGTAAAATAATCCTCTACTAAACCCAACGACGTGCATATTCTATAAAATTTGTTAAAAGCTATGAGGAGGGGAAACGCATAAAAATATATTCTACAAAATTGGTTAAAATTTGTGAGGAAGTGAAACACATACATCATCGCCAAATAAGTCCTTTTTCCTATTTTATAACGTAAAAAAACGTTAAAAAAAAGTAAAATTCCTCCTGAGTCCTGTCCCTAGTTTGTTATTTAAGTTACTCTTGCTTCCTCCAGAGGGTTAAAATGGGTTCCAGCGACAGGTTTTCCATAGCGGGACACTTGTAGCGGTTTGTTTACAGGAAGTGAAAACCTGTATCACGTGACGGTCTTTACAGTCTTGACCTATCTGTGTTCGAACCAGTATAAATATGGCGGTGTAAAAGATCGAACACTCAACGATACTGGACTGTCTGTACGGGATCCAGTGCCAGAGAAAATAATTATTTCGTGTGTTTTTTAGCCTCGCGTCTTACTACACGTTCAGGTTATACGCTTATTTACTAATTACGCTAATGGTTTTTGGGACTAGGGAGGTTATATTAATGGAAAGTATACCCGCATTTGAGTAGAGGGAGAGTGGAAAACCAGTTTGGAAATACCTCCCTCAGTACACCTAACCCGAACCTCGATCTCCCCATTCTCGGCTGTTTAGTATAATAGAAGAGTAGCGCGTTAGACCACGTGGCCACCGAAGCGGGTTATTTCATGTTAATGTAAAATTTAATATATAATGTATTTTATTGCCTCATAATTAATTGCATTATATTATTAACTAGCTACTAACATTTGCCCGTGGCTTCGTTTTCATTAAACAATACATCAACAAATTCGTCAACTTCAAATGTTAGAAAAGAATTAAACTTCGAGAGCGGTGTTTTATAGAAGGTGACCTGGCGGTCTAGGGGTAAGGTGTAGGACTTCTGTGTTGGGGGTGTGGGGTTCAATTCTCGGTCCCGGCACAGATTTATCTGATTACCAAACCCTTCCTTCACCTCTGAAAAGATCTGTATTAATCACAACTTGTGAATGTGTGGAATGTCAGGCCTCCACCGTGGTTCGGAACCCACGTTAAGGTGTAGGTAGGTCCTCCATTTCATCTCACATTCACCCTACCATTACATATTAGCGTAAGTGCGTATAACCCGAACGGATAGTAAGAACGTGGTGCTAGTAATCATAATTGAAGATTCAAGAAGAAACACGGGTTCGTCCCCCAAACCCTCCCTCTCCATAATCCAGCTCATACAACTGGCCATCCTATGTACCCGCACGCAATACCAGCCGTGTTGAATGTTCGCTCGCTGATGAGTGATCAGTTAACGTGATGGTGGTATATAGCATATCATTGTTCTCTGAAAAATAACGAGTATAACACAAGAAGCACCATCTCGATGCTATGAAAACAAACAAATGCACAGGTAGACAAACATTTTAAAAACTAATTATTTGGTGTTCTTATTGTTTATACTGCCCAGAAGAAACAGGAAAACACCACAAAAATTCGAATGTGAGGAAAAACCTAGCTGGTGTAATCGTTCTTCAAACGGGGAATCTATAACGTAACCAAATCTTAAATTATGTATACATATTAATCCTTTATTGTTTTAAATTGTGGGACAAAACGTGAAAAGTAGGCTGACAACATTAAAATAAATATTATGATCTAAATATGTGTTAAAATATTTTTTTATTTTTTTAAAGATTATGTTATAACTTCTCTATACACAATATTTATACTTTTGATTATTGGTGTTGATTAAACAAAATCAAGAGTAACGTAGCACATATATATATATATATATATATATATATATATATATATATATATATATATTAGCACTGCGTCCTACTAGTCATTCGAGCTATACGCTTTATTGGTCTTTAAAGAGTTAACAAATTAAATTTACATAGAACTTGTAACAGCTTACAATATAAAAAAGTAATTGTTAATTTTCAATGTGTTTGGCCTAACACATTCTACTAATTTGAATGTCTCTCTATTCGGGCTATACGCATATTATGTACTAATTACGCTAATGTGCTAGGGATGAGTAAGGTTGAATTTAGATGAAGTGTATCCACATTTGCGTAGAGTAAGAAGGTAAAACCACCATCAGTATGCCTGTACGGGATTTGAACTCCAATCCCCCTGTCATTGGCAGTAGACTATAGCTTATTGCGAGATTGACGCCTTAGACCATGCGGCCACCCAAGTAGGCTAAATCCGGTTAAAAGTGTTTTTCTTACATAAGTTTTGGAAATTACTAAATCCCCCATTTAATCACACTCCACTTGTAAATGTCCAATATTTAGGAATTATTGGAGTATTTGAAGTAATCACACTACATTCTTGTTTTGTTTTTTAAATTTTCTTATATCTCCTAAAAGTATACAGTGGTTTGGGCGTGTTTGAGCAACAAAGAACATTTTCATTTTTATATATTGGTGTGTTTTAAGCTTTCTAGGTCTCTTAGTGTTGGAGTTACAGCACCTACTCACATACCCACAAACACACAAATATACAACCTACCTCTATTATTTATATGATGATTGATTATTAGTTCCCATTTCCAGGCTTCCCATAGTGTATGAATTGAGCTCTGGACAGGTGAAAATGTTGTGTTCTAGCCAGTGTAGCCACTATTTTATTTTTCAATATTGCTGTACTGTCTTATATAATTATATGTAAGAAAATTTTAAAGTTGAGCCATTGAAAATATAATAAACATAAGGTGAGAAAAGGGCCAAAAATAAGTATGTGTAGCCGCCATCTTGAAACCGTCGATTAATAACGTAATAGAACTCTAAAACTACTTTGTACCGGTGAACCTATACAATATTGTCGTAAATTTTGAATTAGATTCACATGCATAATCTATTTGATGTGGTTCTTCCCCGGAAGAGTTTTGAAAAGTGAAGGCCTGTATAAGTTATTTGAAGTTAGGTAGATACAAGGCAATCTTTAAGCTTCGTATTATTACACTTAGGAAATTGTCGGGAGTGGAGTTGGGGGTTTGAACCCCCTAACAACCCCCACATTCATGATCTTATCACACGCAATTAACAAATCAATTTCAAGGCCCATCAAATGTTGCAGAGTTTTAAAACCAGCTATACCGCCCAATAATCTTAGATTTTGAAGGATACAGATCATCTTTTTTATGAATATCACTAAGAAATGTAATTGTTTTAGATTTACTTGTTTTGATTTGTCAATGGTATCAGAAGTCTTCACTTGTCATTTGGTCATCCATCGAAATTATTTAATCTGAATTAACTAAAATTATACAGTTTCGAATTTTTATGAAAGTATCAAATCAATCAAAATTTGAAATTCCTGTTGGACTCTTTACATTATTTTAGGCACAGCCTGTGCCCGAACTAGGCTCTTTTAAACCTCTAACCGTCCTATCAAACTACTCAGCCATGGATACAGTCGTCTTCTCAAGTTCCTTGTAAACGAATGTTGATATCGTATCTAATTTAGTTGTAATTTAAAATAAATTATAATGTACATGCAAATGGCTGATTTCATGATTCGACAGTATTGATAGGATTTCTTAATATCCACTCCCCTATCCTTTCTAATACGGAACGATAGTATCCTTGATGGTACACAAATCAACTGGTTCAGCAGTTTGGCTCCTAGTCAACTTTCACCGCGAGGGATGGATTCAGTTGCTTCCACACCACACCAGAAAGTGAAAGTTGTAAACGTCCCACAACGCCCGCGTCTTAAGTAACATTTCATCTACTAGACATTATTATGAATGTCCCTGTTAAATGAACTGTTTGTGTCGGCAAATAACATGTATTGTGTCTACATTTAGTTGAAGGGAACGGAACGAAATATTAGTATGGTTTTATAGTTTATGAATTATTATTATTATTATTATTATTATTATTATTATTATTATTATTATTATTAGCACCGCGTCTTACTACCCGTTCGGGTTATACGCACTTACGCTAATGTGTAATGGTAGGGTGATTGTGAGATGAAATGGAGGACCTACAGTTTAACGTGGAATCCGAACCACGGTGGCGGCCTGGCATTCCCCACATTCACAAGATGTCTTGTCAGAGGTGAAGGAAGGGTTTGGAAATCAGATAAATCTGTGCCAGGACCGAGGATTGAACCCCGGCCGCCAGCACAGAAGTCTTGACACCTTACCCCTAGACCACCAGGTCACCTTTATGAAATGAACTTTAATATCTGAAAATGATCAAAAGTAAAATATTTATTTTTAATATGAATAATCAACACTTAAATGCATCTTCGCACGTGGCTCCTCTGACCCTCTACCTTTATGTCAGGAACAGGACCATAAATACTTGTCAGTGGCGGTGTCGTATGCTTGGTGGAACATGGGATGTTCGGCCAGACATGTGTGTCTGTGTACGTTTGTCCTGTTTCTGAACTGCTAATCATTTTCTCCTGCATCTGTCGTGCGCAGTAGAAACAACCTACACAAACAATCATTTCAGGCGCTGTCACGATAGTTGAGAGCTGCGCTCTACGGTATAAGACTACCTCAGAGAAACTCTTTAGTTTGTATCCTGCCGTTGCAATCAAAATTAAATCGTGAAAGCGAGACAAATTAAGATATCCAGACACTATTATCACTTTGCTCCGCGTCTTATTATTCTGTTGGGCTGTCTGCATTTGCGTGGAGAGAGACGGAGAAACCATTAAGGAAAAATCACCTCATTACGCCTGGCTCAGATATGAACCCCAATCCCCACGTCACCGGTAAGCCAGACGACACGAGATGCACTGATACATCTTAAATTAAAGCACCTGTAAAATAAAATATTTTTTAATCTACTGTATTCTTTTTTTAATTGGCTTCCACGTGTTCAATGTTTATACCGAGTAGAAAATGTGACAGAGAATACATGTAATATTTCTAAAAAATATATAATTTTTGTTCTGTTCTTTTAAGTAATAAGCTATAGCTTATGTTGCTTGTAAACTTTAATGGAACTGGATCATACGAGTTAAACACAAGTCAATGCATGCACGCGAATAAGCAGAATATTTATTTTACCTGGAGTGAATCTGGTTGGGATTCGAACTCAAGTTTAAAGTAAGTCGAGAATGCTGGCGTTTATTTGAGGTTAGATAATTTACCAGATTGAATTTTCTGATTTCCGACACTTAAGCTCAGTTGGTAGCGTGTATTTCTACTGAGCTAAGAGTCCCGGGTTCGATTCCTGATATGTCCGAAAAAATTGTATCATTGGTAATGAATTAGCGGCCGGGTGCTAGATGCGTCTTTTCTACATTTAAATCAGTTTATAAGTCCTGTGCTTATATAATCAGCCGGTTCAGAAAGTGCAAGGTAATATCTTAAATAAATGAAATGAAATGAATGAGCTGGGACCCCAAATATAAGACGATACCTACCTAAACTCTAATGGAATGGGCCAGATTTTCATATGAAACCAGCCCTTTTCATTCTAGTCTAGGAAGGTGTCGTCTTGTGTTTGGTAACAAGCGGCACTTTGACTGTGAATCTGGCATAATGGCTCGATCTGACTTGCTTTTATCGTTGAAATGCAAACTTTGCTCGTTTTTAATCGTCCATTCCTGTGATATCGTTTATTTTCGATGAGACAATGTTTTCCATTGGCAGAGGAATGTTCCTGGTTGGTTATCTTGTAAGTAGAACAGGCGTGCACCGCATTATTTCACAGCTATCTTGTGGCAGGGAGACTCCACCCTGTAGATTGCATCTCGCGCTGGCGAATGAACCGATTCCAAGGCCACTCACTGACTCCATCAAACTTTCAGCTCTTAAATGGTTTCTTGGGTGATTATTATTTAGTTACTATCTCCTTTAGAGCATGGTTATTTTTTTCCCCCTGCCCGTCTGAGTTGTGAATTTAGAGGACGTGTACCTGTATTTGCTTGAAGGAAGAGTGGGAAACCATTTAGGGAAAAAACCTAGAACCCCCCCCCCCTACTCCCCCCGTTCAGATATTACAGCGCTATTAACGAGTTGGGAATAAAAAGGTAGGTTGGATAAAAAAAAGCACCCGCATTAGTGTAGAGTGACTATGAGTAAAAGACATTGATAAATCACATACGTGGACAATCACTTCCAGTGCATCTACCTGATATTTGAACCTTGGCGTGATGGGGACCATCCTGCGCAATCCAGAGTTACGCCTAAGAACGCGTGACCAAGCAGTAATTTATTGTTTACATTTTTTGACTTATTCTGGTTTTGGTGCAGCATATTTTTGAAAGGATTTTGGTAGAAAAATAGCTCTCTAAACTGGTTTTTAATTTTTTTAATTTCAAATTTTCCTATACTAGACCTATATTAAACTTTAGAATATTCATTCAAACTTCACACTGTGGGCTCAACGGGCATGTCCGGCCAGTTCTGATCCTGAAGATCAGGATTAAGTTTGAATCCCGGCGGGATGCACTGGAAGGGAATTTTCCACATTGTGATTTTCAATGTATTTTTATCATCTTCTCCTCAGGCAAATGTTGATGCATACTGCATTACTTCAAAGTTAAATTTCCTCATCATGTGCCTTTGAACTACTGTACTAAGCTGTGAATAACCATAACGGCCAATAAAACGCGTAGCACTATACACAATAATGACTAATGAGTTAACTTATTTGCATCAAGTAACTCGCTGACTCAGCTATAGTGTTTGACCTAGTTTTATCAGCGATATCAAGCACAATATGGTGAAAAAAACACATTACTGGACGATTGGTTTAATTTGTCGACGTAATCAAAATCATACATAGCATGATGATTGATGTACAAAATGTAAGCTCTGTATTTTTGCTAAATTGGTTTCGACATACGATTGGTTTCCCCACCATGCCTCATACCTGTACGGGTTATTCACGCTAATAGGCATGAGACAAACACACATCCTGTGGTTAGAAAATTAGGATCAAAATTGGAAGTCTCACTGTTCGATTCCCGTGATCAACTGTTGTTAAACTGTCAACATTGCTCCTAAATTTCTGTTCTAAATTTCACTCTCCTGAAATACATTTTAAAATAATTCATATTTGCATACATAATACATACACACACACACACACACACACCAAACCCAATATTGGTGTGCACGGAGCATAATTGAGATATAGTATTAGAGAGGTTGAGGTTCGAATCCCGGCCAAGTGCACTGGGTATGATTTACCGAAACGTTTTTTCATCTCCACTCAAGTGGGGATGCACTTTCTCTAATCTACCAACCTTATTCTTACCCCATTGTGTTGTAAATAATTTACTTTTTTAGTTTTTATCATGGAGAATGTATTGTAATCGTGAAATTTTTGACTTCGATATTATGATAGATCTTGACGTTTTCTGTGCCCCCGAACTAAAAAAATTAAAATTGATTTTATAATTATTTTGTCTAGCCCTAAGATTAAAGGTAATTTACTAATTTTTGAAAATAGCTATTAGCTATGTATTTGTTCAAAATAATATTTCATTTTTTCTAAAAAAAATTATAATTGGGGTTTATAAATTTGAATTTTTGTAAAAAAAATTGAAATTGATATTTGAAAAAAGTTTTATACTATAATTTCCAATTTAATTTTTCTTAGGAAAGAATATTAAAAGGTAGCTTACTGATAACCGATTAAAACAAATCTTCATTAAAATAGACAACATGGAATATCTTGTGTCATAACAATTATTTTCAATAATGTTCATATTTGAATATCGTTACTAAACATTGTTTCTAAAAGGGGCTCCAAATTTTCATTCGTGAGAAACTAAAGTTATGAATACATATTGTAAAATATACATTACCTCCGTTCATTACTATGGTAACTCAGCTGATTTCCCATGAAGGTGGTCTCAAGTGCCGATGATTTGACTACCACATATAAGCTTCCCCCTCCCTCCTCCATAACATCAGAACCGTAAGACAGTGATAAGTTGTTGGAGGGAAGTCCGGATATCCTACAGGATGTGCGGTGCTCTTGTGGTTGGCGGCGCAGGCACCAGTCGTTGCTCAGGAGGAGGATTTAGATATCGAAAAGATCCAGCTACATGTGTTTGATAGTAGTTGAAAAACAGAGGTTTAAATTATATTTTAAATTTCTAAAAATATTTTTGGAGAGGTTTGTGACTTAGGTTTGATCTCTTATTGTTTGACATAGATGCTGCTCTTTTCCATGATAGAGTGGTTAGGGAACCCGATTATAGCTATCCCTATGGCCTACTTTAAGAATACTAAGATACATATATTATTTATGTTATATTTATAATTATAAAATATGAGTTCGTCCTATTCCCCAGATACTTTATTCTTGTTACTGCCCTTTCGGGTGTATATTTGTTATATTTAGTTAATTCTGTGAATAATTGATCTTATACTCGTTTACTTGTTATTCTCTTGTTCGACTCCGACTCTTTCAGAAATGTATAAATTATATTAATTAGTAATATATATATATTGGTACTAAATAATAAAAAAGTATAAAATTGAACTGATATAATACCATGTATTTTTATAATATTATAATTTTTTATTTCTAAGCCGGAGTCGGTATATTCTTTCCGACTCCACAGCCCTAAATTCTAGAATATACACAAAACCTGGTTAGCCTCACGTCATTTTATCACTGCAAAGGGGAAAACCTGAATTTAACCAATTATATTTGTTCATGGTTGGAATCGAACACAGAGACGGTAACTTGATGGACATGTGTGTTATCATCGGCTGAGTTTAAAGTGTTTGGCTGATCCTTAAGGGAATAATAACACTCTAACCTACATAAACAAAAAAATGCACATTTTAATAAACTCTAGAAGCATTCTTTCAGGGTGTAGATGTTTCACGTTTAAAAAACTCGCTTGCAACTCGTCAAGATCTGATCGTCTCGATCAGAGACACAAACACCATCTGCAGGCTAAGCTGCATTTGACTCTTACCCAAGTTTGATCCTCGACTAGTTATACTGCTAACGTTTTGGTTTCCCATCCTCTCATTTGACAAATACTGCTGAATTTTCTTAAAATCAATATTCCATATTGCTTCTACTTAGATAGCTAATTCAAGTCTACGGATTTATATTGTACCAAAAGAAGTGGTTTGACCTACATGGTGGCGATTCAAACTCTTGAAAGACCAACCGTAGGGTGGTAGCTCTATTTGTACTTATCTAATGATCATTAAGTAAAAAATGGGTGCGCCAAGTTTGTAATAATATCATGTTGAATTTCCATTTTTCCATTGAAAGTTTCCTTGCTTTAATATCCATGTAAAATTAATGTGAAGAATATCTTGGTATTCTATTCATCTTGCAATAGAAAAGAAACAAGAGCCGGAATATAACTTGACAAGATGTTTGAAAAGGATCTGCTATAGCTTACGCTACTAGGATAAAACACTCCAGAACTAGAATGTTTTTTATCTTATATATGCGAGCAAGTTTTTTCTGGAAAAAATAATCTAGAAGTATGAAAATAATTACTATGTATACTGCAAGTCTGTTATTATTTGCTCAAAATAAAATTAAAGCCCTGTAAAATTACAAACAAAAACCTAATACAAAAAACTAGTTTTTCTTTCAAACATCTCTATTCAGGTTATGTTTTGTTAACTTCCACAGGTTTTTTTTATAAAGTGCCACTCGGTTTAAAGTGTAAGTGTTAATTATTTCACTCTCCTCTAATTCAAAATGTCACCTGCATGACCACTTAACGGGAAAATCGCAGCAATTGACGTGATAGTTTTAAAGTGTGTTTAAAATGATGAGCATTTATTCACATATGTCGCATATGTGTCAATAGTGTCAGGCAGCATACATATTTCCAGATGACCTAATGCATTCAAGTGAATACGTAGCTTGGTATTCGTCCACGTCCAAATAAAACAAATATCTTTAACACTTTTTTTCTACTATTTATATTAGAGGATGGTAGCCATTGTCACTGTAGAGCAGTTATGTCAAACTTGTTTGATCACAAAGGTATTTTGAAAATAGAAAATAATGAGAGAGGCGTATTTCTGAAAATTCATTATCGTCACTAACATAAGTAAATTACTAATTACCTTTAAAAAAAACTGAGATTAGATAAACAGGGCTGCCACGCACTTGGAAAACCGGGGGAACACAGGTCATTTTGGGAAAAAAAGAATAAGGGGAAAACGGAGAATTTTGAAAAATCTAGTATATATACATACTGGAATATTTGGGACATGTAACTTAAAATAGTAGGTCTTTGAATGGACAAAAAAGTGAATTGAAGGATTAAGAAGAATTAACGCACTGATTTGAACATGTCTTATTACCCTTTGAACAAGGTTTGTGAATCATCATCCTGTTTTAAACCTCAGTTACATGACTTCACACTTAGTTTGATGAAAAATTTAATCTAAGCTGCCCGGAAAATAGGAATTCCTTCTGGAAAATAGTGATTTGGTAGTAATAAAATAGTGGCAAACCTAATCAAACAATAATAGCCATCACACATTCTTTTTTCATAAATTTGAAATCTTTTATTGCAGCAATTTTGTGATTGTCGGTCTTTGAATCTTATGCTGAAGTCACTTTCATAGTTATTTATGGCAAATGCGTGTTCATTGATTGTAATATTTTATGTGTTTCGTTTATTTCCGTAAGCCCATGCACATATTTGACACAACATTTTTGTAAATCGATCCTTGGCGAAGAAAGGGTATACATTTGATACATCAACCTTATATGTTAGATTTCACCTTTCAAACACTTTAGTTTTCTACCAATGTTTACAAAATATATCATTATACATGCTACTCTCAATCAAAGGAACTAAAAATTGAATCATTAGCGTTGGCATACACCTGGAAAAGTCAAGAAAATTTTTGTGACAGAATTTTTAAAGGTCACTATAATTTTCACATATGTTTGAGATGATTGGTAAAATACCAATAACTAGTCTAAAATATACAGGCCTGCATTTAATGTTCACGCAAGCGGGACTTGGCAACGTTCCCCAATCAATTTTTGTCTTTATTTAAACTCTCTTTAGTAACTTTTGGTTAATCAAGAAGATTGAGTGGAACAAATATTTCCAAAATCTTGATGAAAAATCTGATTTTTAGAAATAACAATTTTTTAAGTATATTGTGTCAGTAGAAAACAATGACAATAACACATAATATATAGATTCACATTTCAAATACTATAAAACACATTTTTTTTTCTAGAAAATCTGAAAAACGTTATTGAATTTTTTACCTTAATAAGTGTATCAAACTTGATTCTAAACTATATATTTTTTTATTTTGGAACGAACACAGTAGTTCTCAGTCCAAGTAACGCGTTGTTTAGAAATGCCAATCTACAACACGTAACTCTGGCAATTATTTATACTGAGAAAGGGATTCTTTCACTCTCTTTGGATTTGTCGCCTCACGTTCCTCGCGTGTTTTCCGTGATGTATTCTGCACATGCGCAAGACAAGAATAATTGAACTTCACTCGAGGCGCGCCTGGAATGTTAAACTGTTTAAGAGAATCTTGTATTTCGGCGAAGCGATACGTAGACGTGTACGAGCTAAAAATATGAATACGTTTTCACTTTTTCTTTGTTAGTTTTTATTTGTCAGTATGAGAATTAGAATAACAAAGACCCATAGAACTGTAATTATATATGCATTTTTTTCCTTCCCAGATATCCATTGTAACATGATGGTGGCGATACATACATAGTTGCACACGCACTTAAACTGCTAACCAGACGGAAGATAATTAAGGGGATAATTTTTAAATATATGCATCAGAATTTGCCTTTAGAGAGGATGGGAGGATGAGAAATCGCACTGTGGATACAATCATCCAAGGTTCAACCGGCTAGGTATCAAACTCCGGCCTCTCTGATCAGAGGCAATAACCAACACGGTCTATAAAAGAATCTCGTATATCTCCATAATCTTGTCTGCCCCCCTTTCCATCTATTCTCACTCTAGATGTATCTTTGTGTCACCCAAGTACATGTGCAAACTCTTGCAACACCGCCAAAACCTCTTTACACTAAACAATGTCCTCTCATCTCATTTTAATTTTATAGATTCGCCCCAACTATTTCCTAAGGGTCTGACTGACACCTTAACTCAGTAATTAGCACATCTGGTTATTGAGTAAAGTGTCCCAGGTTCGATCCCCGGCATGGCCAAAACAATTCATCATTGGGAAAACTGGGGTTTCCCCTTTCACAGTGATGAACTAAATAAAGGCCGGGAAACTGGGTGTTTTGTCTATCATATAATTTAGTTCGCTTGTAAGTAGTATGCTAAAATGATCGGTCGCTTTATAAAATGCACGTTAAATATCCCAAATAATTTCCTAGGGTGTCTATGTTTTATTATAATTGTGTGTATTTTTGTCCACCCGGTGTGTCCGCTGCGAGTGTAAATGTTTATTGAACTATCCGAGAGGTTACGGTTCGGGGATGAGTCACAAAGTTGGACCACGGACAGCTGGACCGCTGCCACAGAGGAGTCGGCTGTGACTTATGTTTGGTTTGACCGGTTCCGAGGGTTACACATTAATGTACAATAGGGTTAAAAAAAAATCCCCCCCCAGCGTATGTCACCAGGGTGTATCGGCTAGACCAGAGATTCTCGAAGTGGGGTTCGCGGACCCACGTGAGTCCGTGAGGTTCGTCCAGAGGGTCCGCGACATTTTTTTTTTTAGATCTTATATACTTTAATAATAAAGAATAAATCTCTGGTATGCTCTAAAAGAAATGGCGATGCCTTCCCATATTAAAGTCCGGGCAGGAAGTGAGGCCGAAAAGTGGGAGAGTTAGCCACGCCCCTTGATCCCGCATCTTAGATAGCAGCATTTGTACATTTACTTTTATTTCAGTTTTATCGTCAGCCAACACAAATAACGTCTATAAAAAAATGCACTGAAAGATTGTACGCCTTTTCCAACCACTTAATTGGGTGAGCAAACCTTTTCAATTCCATTCCTCACATGAATTATTTTATCAGTGATGGTAAAATTTACAAATATAATAGATTACATATTATATTTCTTTTAATTTTTATTGTAATTATTTTAACATTTATTTAAACAAATTATTATGATTTAAAATGCACACTTATGGTTCCATAATTTTTTTAATTTCCATTTATATTTTAACTATTTTTGCATTAAAAAAATACTATGGCTATAAAAGAAATTATAGTAACTAATTTATTACTATAGTAATATTAAAAAAATATTATCTTTTTTTATCATTATCCTACATCAAGGGGTCCGTGAATCAGCTGTTTGCTGGTTAAAGGGTCCGTGTGATTAAGAAGTTTGAGAACTACTGGGCTAGACATTCATGGACCCCTAATTTTGAAACGTCCGAATAGCAATTCGCTTGCTTATTTCTCTCATCTCGCACACAATCTCGCAAACCTCCAATTTTTAAACTTCTGCACTGCGAAAACTGACGTCACACGATCGAATAACGAGCGGACTCTACTCGCCAGCCTCACACCGTGCGAGACAAGGCTTGTCTGTCGAGTAGAGCATAAAAAACGCTAAATTCCTTTTGAAATTTTGTATGTAGGTGATTATTTAAAAATTAAATTAATCGAGTTTATGACATAAAATTGTACACATTTAAAAATAAGACTAAGCAAGCTAATTATTATTTGCATAGTAAAAACCTTTACGGCATATTTATATTGTACAAATAGTTACGAAAATAAAATTATATATTATTGAATTCTAATTATTAACAAGTGATTTAAATTCAAACAAAAAAATTTAAATAATTTAATCGGGGTGGGATCGATCTTGTGAACCCCGAGTTTCAGATAAGTACTAAGTGGATATTGAGTGTGACAACGGTTTAACTTCTACTCATAACCTGAGAAAATTTTGAGACAACAAACTTAGATGCATACAACTGGAAGATGGTTTCCTAATAAAACCAAACAAATCGTTTAACATGATGCATTCAATACAATAATAGTTTTTACTTTAAGTTACGTACTTTGTACAATGGCGCGTTGTGGCATTTCATTGCCTCAATCCTTTGGCATGCCATGGTTTTACAATGTTGTCGAATTGAAAACTCAGTCGCAAGCGAAACAACACTACACCGACTTGCACGACAGTAGAAACCCTTCAAAATTAGCTTTGTTTTAGTACAGCCTGCGATTTGCGAGCTCATGAGTTGCGAGTTTGATCGCTAGCGAGTATTTTCGCAAGTTTCAAAATTAGGGGTCCTGGTCTTCTATTGGTGGTTATGTAACAGTCTTCTGAGGTTGGGGCAGCATGTAGGTGCGATCACTTTACGGTGGTGTCAGTAGAAGTCTAAATGTCTTAAACTAAGCTTAAGCCTTATTAACCATACCATGGTTATTACAGGATCAATAATTATTTCTCTTAGGGAAAAATACCTATGGTAACATCGGGAATCGAACCCGGTACCTCTAGGATATTAGCCAGGAATGCTGAACCACCAGGCCACGAGATCGGCCAATGAGTCATTTAGAAGGAGAACTGGGGAGCAGGAAGAGACTCTAGAACCATAGGTACTATAGGTACTGGAAAAAGAGACCAGTTTCAAATTAAATTTATAACATATTTGGAATTAGTAACGATCCAATACCCTCTTCACATGATCTACCTCACAAAAAAGCTTAGGTGCACGTAACATTACGATTACAATGGTCCTTTTATGACGAACACGTTAAAAGTAAGTCGTTTAACAACTGCACATTTGGGAGTGCTTTTAATCACTAAACAGTGACACTAGCGAACCCCAGTGTTGATGTACTCAACCTGGCACAAGGAGCGCAGCGAAACCTCGATAAGGCTGAGGATCTGATGTATACTTAAAATTCATTTAAGACCTAAGTTTACTTGGATCACAGCTCGAAATGTTACTAGAAATAGTCCCTTATACATCCCTATGCCAATAGTTGACATTTATCACTTTGGATCACTGTAATGAAAACAGATGGTAATATATGAATTTGATAGTTAAACACAGTAATTTAGGCCAATATTATTTATACGTTTATTTGAGGTCGGGCACAAAGCTTATATAATATCGTTTTATTCCACTTAAAAAATAAATGGTACGGAGCTCCGCACGGACTTTCTCGCTCTGTTGTTTGAAAATGGAGACATTTACTCAAAACTCATAATATATGTGAAACGAAATAATATATACTAGCAAACCCTAGCATAAATGGCACTATACTTATGTAAAACTTTTTTTTAGTCTCTGTTTTAAATTTTATACTTTTATTTTTAAAGAATTAATGTCCTCATTTGTATGTTTGGACCGATAAAAAGATCAATGTTGGGTCCACAAGGGTCAACACTTCGTTTTAAAATTCCAACTTCCGGTTAAAATTTTCGACATTTTATTAGGTGTTGCAAATCTTCGTGCCATCGCATTGCTATTAAATTCCTCATTTATAAATTTTGACCAATAAAAAATGTAAATATTGACTATTGCGTCTAAACTGGATATATATCATTGCTGTATAAACATTTCTCCTAAAAGATGTAAGGAAAAACAACATAAACTTTTAGAGCCTTACTTATATTTAATTACTCTATGGCATTGGAGAATTATTGCGTTAAAACTTAAGTAGTATCTCTACAACTAAAGCTCACAAAATTGTATTAATATATTTGCCAATATCTCAGAAACGGTTGGATTTATAAAAATATATTTCATATAAAAGTTTTATATTTTTAATAGTACTACAATTTTGCAATGAAAAGTTATTTATTATTTCAAATAGTTGCGGAGATACGGAAGTTTCTGCTTCTGTAAAGTACCAAAAAATTCATTTTCACGTTCAAATGAAAGTAGCCAGTTTATTTATAATCTTATTCAACACCTATATACGAATTTTAATCCAAATCGTTTGTGTCGATTTTGAGAAAATCTATTTTTCTCTTTTCGCCCTTTCTTAAACTACTCTTAATTTTCAGTTTAAACAGACACACAAACAAATGTCATTGCAAACACCACTTTTTGGGGTTGGGGGGTCTTGAGACGTCGACATCCATCAACATTTCAGGTTAGATTTTCTTTTGCGGTCGCAATAATTTTACCTTTTGTGTTAGAAAAGTTAAAAAATATATATATTTACGTATAGCTTGAAAGTTATTGGTTTTATAAAAATATGCTTCTTATAAAATATGTGTATTATAAAGAGACCTACATATTTGTAATGATAAGTAATTTCATATCTAAAATAGTTTAGGAGATGATATAAAAAAAATTAATTCACTCTTCAGACCGGAGCCCTTAAAGTCATTTTTCCGAAATATTGAGGGAAGCCATTTTGTTTGGAAAATATATAAATGTTTTGAAATGAAATTTAATCAAAATCGTTAGAGCCGATTTTGAAAAAATCGTATTTTTCTCTTTTTTCCCTTAATTAAACTACCATTAATTCTAGGGTTAGATATCCAATTCCAAAAATCCCTCGGGGCAACTCTATTAAAACCCTAGATACCAAGTTTTAGCATGATCGGTAAAATAGTTTAGGCTCTAGTTGGAGGTACAGACAGACAGACAAACGGAAAGTCAAAAACAACTTTTTTGGATTAGGGGGGTCATGAAACGTCAAGATTCATCAAAATATTGAGTTGGATTTTTTTACGATCACAATACTTTCTCTACATGTAAGATAGCGAGAAAGTAAAAATGACAAGTGTTTTCTCTTTTCCAAGTAAATACGATGCCTCTGTTAAAAGGTATTGATGTATGCACTATATTACACATGGCCAATAACGTTCCAAAACAAAGAATAAGTACTTTTAATTATCTTTGAAATATTGTTTCGAGTTGGATAAAAATACATTATTTAAAGTAATGAAATAGCATTAGAAAGCTTAAGTTTACGTTATTTTAAACGTAAAATATAACAGGTAATTAAAAAACTTAATATTTATAACAAAACATTGATCTTTTGCAAGTGTTGGCAACCCAAAACCTGAACATATGACAGGGTTCCTACGCTCTGGAAAGTCAGGGAAAGTCAGGGAAAAAAATAATAGTCAGGGAAAGTCAGGGAAGCTTTAAAAAGGTCAGGGAAAGTCAGGGAAATGACAATTCATGTCTTCATGTCACACTTAGAAAAAACAAAGAAAATATTTTTTCTATTTACTGCGTCATAAGCCACTGCCCCAATGAAGAAAGCTGAGGGGCACTTGCCATGCTCAAACTTGCCCTAACACAAGTTTTGGTGGCATTTTATTTCAGAATGTGAACGCAGAGGTCTCCTAGCCTGCACATGACAATTCTTTTAACTTTAGTGATCACTTGTTTTTGTTCTTGTTCAAGGTTTGTCATCGTTATAGTTTGATACAGTGCACCAGGACTGATTAGACTACACCAGCAATGTCTAACAAAAAAACCGTTTTTAACCAGCTCTGGCTAAGCCCAGACCATTTTCCTGAATTCTCATACTGGATAAGTGGTGTTGAAAGTAATAAGCTGCAGGCATTTTGTAAAGTGTGCAAAAAAATTATAAACTTAAGTAATATGGGAAAGCAAGCATTAGCTTCCCATGCAAAAGGACCAACTCATATCAAAACTCTTGAAACTTTGACAAATCAACGCTCTCTGTTGACTTTTTTTTCAAAAAAGTCAAGTGATTCAGGTTCATCGAGCTCCCCAGTTTCAAGAGAATCTCTGGCACACAAAGACATTCTACCTAGTGATGATTCTGCTGGTTGCTCGAAGAGTTTTTCTGTTTCATCGAAAATCGTAACGTCGCAGAAGGAAGCTGTTGCTAAAAGTGAAATTAGTGTAGTGCCTCAAAGAAACCATAACACTTTTGTTATAAAGATGATATAACTAAGGCGGAAGTCATTTGGGCTATGCAAGTTGTTGACAAAAAAATGTCTTTCAATTCGTGCAATAATTTAAGTACAATTTTTCAATTGATGTTTCCCGAGTGTTCCATTGCCAATGCCTTTACCCTTGGTGGAGACAAGGCTGCATACTTCATTGTGCATGGCTTGGCTCCATTCTTTCATAATAATTTACTGGACCGCCTAAAATCATGTAACAACTTTGTAATTTGTTTTGATGAGGCATTGAATAAAGTTATTCAAAGAGGACAGATGGACATTGTAATTAGATTCTGGGACAAGGAAAATCATAAAGTCATCAGTCGTTACTTAAACAGTGTGTTTTTCGATAGGAGCACTGCTGAAGAATTACTGAAGCATTTTCTGGATGGTATTTCTCCTCTTCCACTCTCTAAGTTGATACAAGTGTCAATGGATGGCCCAAATGTCAATTTAAAGTTTATAACACTTCTTCAGGAACACCTCAAATCTGTAACAGACAATGAAGTATGTAGTTTGCTAAATCTGGGAACATGTGGGCTTCATGTTGTTCATGGTTCCTTGAGAACAGGAGTAGAGTCTGTTGATTGGGATATAAGTAGCTTATTACGTCACATGTACTACCTGTTCACTGACTCTCCAGCTCGTCGAGCATTGTTCACCCAGTTGACAGGGTGTACAACTTTTCCATTGAAGTTCTGTGGTGTGCGTTGGTTAGAGAATGCGAAGTGCTTTCAAAGGGCATTACAAATTTGGGACCATGTTATTAAGTTTCTCAAAGAAGCAAAACTTCCTAAAACAAAACCTGTAGAGACACTGAAAAGAGCAGCCTGTGATCCATTCCTAAAGTGTAAACTAGCGTTCTGCAAGACAATTGCAGATGAATGTCAGCCTTTCCTGCAACGGTTCCAGACATCAAAACCAATGACTCCATATATTTTTGAAGCTGTAGAGAAACTTCTAAGATACCTTATGAATCGTTGTGTGAAACCTGATCTGATGAAGTGCACGGGTCCAAAGTTACTGTCTATTGACACAAAAAAATCAGAAAATTTGATCCTTAGCAAAAATATTGATATAGGATTTGCAACAAAACGTTTGTTAGGAGAAACTGCGATCACAGTAACAGAAAGACAAAAATTAGAATTTATACATGAGTGCCGCAGTATGTTAACCACCATGATTGCAAAACTACAAGAAAAAAGTCCCTTAAAACAGAAAGCTGTGAGAGGTTTGTCTTCATTGGATCCTTGTGTTATTCAACATTCACCTAAACTGGCCCAGAAGAGATTTTCTTTTCTTTTGGAGGAACTCAACCATGCCAACATCATAAATGATGTTCTGGCTGAAAATGCCAAGAAAGAATACTTGCATTTTTGCAACCTCAAAAAATCTGAGCTTCAAGAAATATTTCGTCCTTGTGATCAGTTTAGTGATGAAGTAGGATATGACACTATTTATGGTAGCTTTCTAATAGGAGAAGCAAACTACAAACATCTTTGGGAAGTAATAAAGATTTGCCTTGTCTTGTCGCATGGGAATGCAACTGTTGAAGGTGGTTTTTCAGTCAATAAATCTTTACTGGTTGAAAACATGCATGAAAGGACAGTCATTGCACAGCGTCACATTCATGATGAGATACAAGAAGCAGGAGGGATTAAAAATATACACATTAGCAAAAAGATGTTGGATTACGTGAGAGGTGCTCGGAAACGCTATCATGAATACTTAGAGATGAAGAAGCAAGAAAAAAGTGAAAAAGACAAGAAGAAGGCAGAAAAGAGGAAATTAGATATACAAGTTAAAGATTTAGAAGGAGAAAGAAAAAAATTAATGATGGCAACTGAAGAGAAACGAGAAGCAATAGACGTGGAGTTGCAAGAACTGAAGAAGAAGCAAGCTTCACTTTATTAAATATAACATAGTTTCTTATTGTATGACTATAGTGATAATTTTAATAAAAATAAAATTGACTTGAGACATGAATAATATGAAAGCAGACAGAGTTCCTGTTGTAAGCTATTCAGTTCAGGAAATGTACAGTTTAGGTAAAATAAAACTGTAATGATACCAAACTCTTTAGTATGTTCTTAGTGGCCTGTTATTTAATACGTATTTCTGCACATGATACCAAAGGGAATCAAGTTTGTTACAAATTTTTGATAGGGATTATTTTTCCATCATTTTCCCTCAACTGATTGGCAAGATGTCTGCTTTCTTATTCCATGAGAGGTGAGGCAAGGTCGGCTATAAGGGGGGAGGAGGCCGAAATAAATTTATTTAAATTAATATTTTCACGTGTATAGTACCGTAAAGTTATAATGGAAATTTTATGAGAAATTGGTCAGGGAACTTGGGAAAATAGTCAGGGAAAGTCAGGGAAAAGTCAGGGAGAATATTTTTACAAATACTGTAGGAACCCTGTAATGATTATTGAACTTTCATTCAAGTAAAAACCTATCATGAACAGACTACATGTCTTTGCCCTAGCCCTACCAAGGGTAGTTTACTGACGGGGATTTTTTTAAATCCAAATTTTAGGGACCTTCCAAATAACAATGTATATTTTGTTTTTTGGGGAAAACTCGTTTAAGAATAATTTATTAATTGTGTTTTTTATTTGATTATTTAAAAATGCGATTTGGTTCAAACAGGGTACTTGTTAACTTTCTTACATTATAAATAGTTATGTGTTTGTTTTTCTAAAAAATAATAATTTTATAGACGTTTATTAATGACTTATTTCTGCAAAATTTGAATATTTTACAAACATTTTTAACGAATTAGCTCAAAATTGGTATCGGGGGATTATTTTACATCATCAATCATAATGTATGTTTATTTTTCTAAAATTAAATAATTTAAGGGTATTATTCTTACAAAAAAATTATAGAAAATTTTAAATTTTACTATATTAGCCTTGAAAATTGTGTTCAAAATGGGTATTTGGGAATAGTTTTTTATGATAAAAAGAATAAATTTCTATTCTTTAAAATTACAAATAATTTTAGGATATCTTACAAATAACTTTTCTTTTAATGTGTTACATTTTTTTTATCATTTTGGTTTGAAATTGATATATAAAGAGTGTTTACTGTGATCAAGATAATTTGTTAATTTTTATGATAAACTTACTTAAGGGTAGTTTACTGGAAACCTATTTTTGAACATTTTTTCTCAAACTATAACACACAATATGAGAAATTTCACGCAATTGTGTCGTACCATTAATTTTTTGTTGTGTCAAGACATTAAATTTATAGGCTTATCGAGGATAAAACGTATTTTATATTTTCTCTTAGTGCTAGTGACCTGGTGGTCTAGGATAAGGTGTCAGACTTCTATGCTGGCGGCCGGGGTTCAATCCTCGGTCCCGGCAAAGATTTATCTGATTACCAAACCCTTCCTACACCTCTGACAATACATCTTGTGAATGTGTGGAATGCCAGGTCACCACCGTGGTTCGGATTCCACGTTAAACTGTAGGTCCTCCATTTCATCTCACAATCACCCTACCATTACACATTAGCGTAAGTGCGTATAACCCGAACGGGTAGTAAGACGCGGTGCTAATAATAATAATCTTAGTGCTAGTGTGATGTTTATGTGCCTCTAACTATAAATAATCGATTATTTGGGTCAACTTTGGATCGATTCCTTAGTAAAATAAATACGTAAAATGGATCTAGCCGTTATATTTTCAGTGATAAATCAAACCAGGTGCCAACTCCAATCCAGTTTTTCATTACTATATTTTTCTAACTCGTACTTTTGACGCTTTTAATATGTATGCATTATATTTGCTTAACTTAGGCCTAACTTACAGCTATATTAGAAATGAACATCACAATAATATATTATAAAAATATTATTTAATAAATTATTATAAATAATTTAAATATACGAAAATAGTTTCATAGACGTGAACAATTTTCCACATATCTCTCCAGTTCACAAATGTTTAAATAATTTAAATAGCTAATTAACAATTAACGCCTATTTTAGAATTTTAAGGAATTAATTAATGTAACAAACGTGTATGTATGTGTTCTATTAATTTTTTCATCACGTCTCAATACATGTTCGGAATATACACATATTTACATTAAAGGGTTGGGGATAACCGGATAATTAAGGTAGAATTTAGTGAAAATGATCCCTCATTTACCTGTAAGGCGAGTGGTAGACGATTTAGGTGTTGTTTTTTTTGTGGTAAAACCGTGACCACCAAACTGTATTTATAGGAATTACTATGATCAAGGTCCATCGGATTATGTGTTAAGGAGTTATTTGAACCACATAATTAAAGCTGCTGGAAAGTTCAGGATTTTTCACTTCATTTAGACTTGTGCTTAAACTTTTTGTGTTAATTCGACTGGTTTTGTATTGTATTTTTAATGGTTTCGTTGTAGTTTCAGTGCACTTTAAAGTTGACATAAGTTTTCTTAATGTTTTCAGATTATCGAACAATAACCGCGTACTGTATGTGTTGTATCATGTGCTGTTGAAATAATAATAGTAATAATAATAATAATAATAATAATAATAATAAAAGAATAATAGTATTTTCTAATTAAAAGAAAACATTCTTTGTTCAATAAATAACATTGGCTCAAACAGAGTATTGTTCCGTTTTATTTGAATTCTTAGACTTTATAAACATTAGAAATATAATAGCCCCAATTCGTGACTAGTAGAAATTAGTTTCTTTCTTTTACGTTGGTAAGATTGAGATTAATGTTGTATGGGAAGTTTAATAGTTTTTTAACCCACCTCAGTATAAAATAATTACTGCACTTGTGAGGGGGGTGGGGTGCCTAGGGGTCTTGTCCTCGGATCCTTTTATTTTGCACATGAATAAATCCCCACGGGAAATATCCTCTGTATATTTGTGTGTGCAAATGAGCCACAATTATGCACAAGAGTTCCCAATTATTCAAAATACAAAATGCCTATTTGAATCTCATAATGTAATATAAAATTGCTCATTTACTGATAAGCTGGTATTTATTTGATCTGGTCAGGGAACTTTCGAGTAATTTACTCATTGCTCGTTTAATTTTGAAATATATTGCAAAGTCAACTGATATCAATGCAAGGAAAAGTATATCGTTGTTACTTAATAAATGTCTGTGTGTTGAGCAATTTTTTTTATTTGGGGATTGCTTACAATTTGGTTTTTAAAATCAATATAAATCTGAAATAAAAATAACACAATTTTGTACATGCATATCTTAATTATTATTATCATTATTAGCACCGCGTCTTACTACCCGTTCGGGTTATACGCACTTATGTTAATGTGTAATGTTAGGTTGATAGTGAGATGAAATGGAGGACCTACAGTTTAACGTGGGATCCGAACCACGGTGGAGGCCTGGCATTCCCCACATTAACAATATATTTTAACAAAGTCAATGACGCTGCCCGATGCCGGACCTTAGCAGACTACATCTTCGAGTTATCAGTAGCAATTGCACTTAGAGGACATCCGTCGAGTCCAGGGTCCCGAGATCGAGTTCTGTAGGGGGTCGTGAGCCGTGTCAGTCAGTCCATCAGTCTAAGTTTTCACGAGTAGCCATTTCTTCCACGAGTGCGCGCGTCCATTCTCTTATATTTATTTTATATATCATTTAACATTACATTTTGTATTATCTTTTAGTAACTTCTATTAAACCAAAATTCGTAACCCTACATATTATTTCAGGCCCTCACCATTACCTTGATTACAACCTAACTCCTCCCACAAGTTATCCTGACAGATCGAACCCACGCAAGATAGATCGCGACACCTGATGAAAAACGAAACAAGCGTATTTGACATTTATTTGTGTTAAGTTCGACTGTTACAACTTGATTCATCTGTCATACATTAAGAATATTAAATAAAACACAATGGACTCGTATAAAGGTTCCATTGTTTTCACTTGGCAATCTACCTTTTTTATTAGGTACCTGCAACAGTCAAAGCTAAATGTGCATTAATATGCTTAACTTTGTCCAGGAAGGTCGAATTTTGATTCCGTTCGGGGCTATCAGCTGGTTTTTTCATACATAATCCTGTTCGCCACCATCTCTATGCAACTGTTTCTTTTGTTTAAATTGTTTAAGCCACGAATAGTCAGATTTGAAACTATAACGTACAACAAATTTTGAAAATGTATTTGAATGGTTTGTATACATTTATTTTTAGGTTTTTTCTCTTATTTTTAATTGTACGCTAGTTATATATGTTGTGGACTGTATTATAGTTACTCTATAGTTGACTAAACATATTCATAGTTCAAATAAAAATGTATAATTTTTTTATTTTACCTCCTTGTAGTGATTAAGACCGATAGGGCCTTCACCGTTGAGCATGATACGGGCTAAGCCCCTAAGGCATTAGTATCGTTTAGTCTGGTTTGCTGGTGGCGGAGAGCTTGTAGTTAGAATTCCAGCCGGGTATACCGAGGCGTTTTCCCCCCCTATGCCGTTTCCCGTTCTCACTACAACCAAATGCGGGCACATTTCCAATAAATGTATACCTTCATCCATCAGTATAAACACGCGGATATCCTTTAGTTACACATGGTACAAATAAAACTTTTGTAGTGATTAATACTAGTAAGTTTAGGTAAGCGATAGAAAACTTGGTTCTTATCTGGGAAACCAATGTTCGATGCCCGGTAGAGTACTCATTATGGTTTCCAATCTAGCTCCTTAGTAACAATACTCATCCTTTCCTCCAAGCTAAGATAGTTTGAATTGCATGTTGTCTCTAAAAACGCGTGCAACTAAAAACCAAATCAAAATAATTTGTTAAAAAACGTATAATATAAAAATAAAACTATGCAAAATTAAAAATTGTACAGAAAACCAGAACTTGTGAGAAAACAGTTTATTGGTTTGATATTTTAACATTATTCAAAACTTCTCTTGACCTCGTTCATCATAGTTTCTTTAGGAAGGGGAGGTTATATCTTGAAATAAATTTATACCTACATAAAATGTAATGCTTCTCTTTGTTATGTTCTTTATTGGTTATTCAAGTGTTGTCAACATTATATCAATTTTATTTTTAGTAATAATACTTTTAATGATTATAACATTCGTTAAGTGCCACATTTCTGACATATTTAGGCATATATATATATATATATATATATGTAATTTGAAAAAAAGTTATGTTAAAAATATAGATGCAAAATAAGTAAATTTACTATCCTCCAAAGAGGCGTCAGTTGCCACGCATGTTCAAGTAGATTTACTCCCCGTTCTGTTTCACATCTAAACTGTTTACAATAGTTCAGGGGGAAGCTCCACGACCATATATCATTGTTATGTTGGAAATGAAGATCATTTCAACCTTTTATGATTATTTTTACGATCCGCTCAACTTATATATATATATATATGTATGCTATATTTACTTTTTCAATAATACAAGCTATTGTCGTCTAAAAGATTTAACACTGTAAAATGTATGAAAAGGTTAAACATTAGACTTAGTTGATAGAAACATCTTCGTTTTCTTTTATATATATTTTTTCATTGTTAGATTTCTGTTTTGGACGTACTGAATTTTATACCAAGAATATATTAAGTAATTTACGCGTAGCTGTTTCTAATACTTACACTTCAATAAAATTATCTTGTAGCTCTACGTGGTTTGGAAGATCAATTGAAAGTTAATTGACCCTGACTCGGTCTCAAAGTGTTAATAATATATTAAGGTCGACCGCGGGGGTCTTGAGGTAATGTGCTTGCCTCAGGACCCGATGTAGTGAGCTCAAACCCAGCCGGGGTCGACGGATTTTTCTTGAGCGAAATGAATCCGTAGCACAATTTCCTTAGGTACGGAAGTAAAGCTCTCTGAGCCATGTGGATTGGGGCCAAATTGGTAGGCCCTTTAACGCTTGTCATTATAACTTCAATGTGGAAGGCAATAAAAAACATTTTAGTTTTATCTTAACGACTACCCGTGAAAGTGATGACATCATAGCTATTCGGACATTGATTATTATTGTTTGGAAACCCGTATCCCCCGAATGCAATGGATGTATTCATTACACTAAGTAAATCCTATTCGTGCGATGCTGACCAGTGGACGCAGTCTCATTAAAAATAATGCAAATAATTCAAATATCCAATGCCAACAACTGGATGAAGTGCACTAAATAAATCCGATTCGTGCGATGCGGACCAATGGACGCTTACTTCATCCATTAGTGTTTGTAAATAAAAGTAATGGACAAGAATATTGTATTGGTATGTTTAATTTACTTCTATTAACGGTTTAATCTAAAGTGTATAGATTGATAAGGAAGGTTGTTTTAGAGGAAGAGCAGTGATGATGTGAAAACTAAAGATCTAAATCACACTGTGAAACACTATTCATATTGCACCCGACTGAGATTCGAACCTCGACCTCCACATCACGGGCATGTCGTTATATTGTAGATCTGAGACCTTATAACCCATGACCACTGTTGCGGGTATGCTATTTGAAATGTCTGCAATCTATTTTGCTTTCACCTGAACTAGCTGGAGATATTTATCACCTGAGGTTTCTTTTAGTAAACTTTTAAAGAATCTTACTTCACCTGCACCACGGAAAACCTAATAAACTTCGCCCTCATCAAGATTATAACCACCAAATGATCTCAAAGCAGTTGTAATAACACAATAGGAAAAGTGGTGGAACCTGACAGTTACAAAATTTACTAAAAAACTACTTTTATGCATTCATACGTCAAAATATGTGTCCTGCAGCCGACAATTTTTACTATCAATATCGATAAAATAATAATATAATGGAATTAAATTAATGTTGATTGTAAAAAGTCCTTTCTAACATGCTCTTCCTGTTAATTTCAATTTTCATAAAAAAGGGCCTTTTAGAAAATAAAAACATGATTTTTTGTAGGTACCCACTTCGACGGCCGCGTGGTCTTAACGCGCTACTCTCGCAGTAGAATAGACTGCTGATGATGGGGATATCTAGTTTCGAATCTGGGTTGGGTGCATTGAGGGTGGTTTTTCCAAAAATTTTGTTCCACTCTTCCTTCACGAAAATGCGGGGACACTTCCTATAAATAAATACAAGCCTCCTTATTCATAAAACCGTTAGAATAACTTGTACATTAGCGTACAACCCGAATGTGTAGTAAGACATGGTGCTAAAAAAAGTAGGTAAAATTGAACATTTTATTAGTGTCATTTTACATGTATTGACAATATCTATCAAAAATGACAGCTGCAGGTATAATATGAATTGACGAATGCATACGTAAAAGTAGATAGAATAACTTTTATAGCTGTTGGATAAGGTTCTTCATATAAAACATCGAATATAGTAAGACAGTGCTTGAATTCCCTACACCTTGACAATCTAGCTGGCATGATGAAGTTTGAAGGATTATACATCGAATAGTTTTGGAAATGGGATGAATTAATTAAATACTTTATACTTATGTTAGAAACAGAGTCAACAATGGATACCTGCTTCGGTGGTCAAGTGGCCTAAAGTGTCGTCAGATTCGCATTAGAGTGGATTGACAGGGGAGGTTGAGGTTCGACTCTTGACCGGGTCCACTAAACGCATTTTTAACGTGTTATTAATTATTAAAATTTAAATATGTACATACCTACCGATTTTAGCTAACCGTTACTAATATTAGTTTTAAATAAACTACTTTAGTAACAAAATGTGATTGAACCAGTATGATACAAATAATTAATATGTCAACCAACGTCTTGCCAGCCGATATGTTTTACATTCTGTTTTATACCATTTTTCAAACATGTTTCTTACGAAGTTGACTGAAACGAAAGATTCCCTCGTGATCGATTTTCTTAAAAATAAACATTATTCTTGAGTGGAGTAGTCTAATGAATTATTAAATAAAGTGTTGAGGGATAAGCGGAGAAGTTATTTTTTGTGGGTTGGTTTTGTTGTCACAGGGAAGTGTTTTCGTGGTTTTTTTCCCCCCGTCCAGTCGGATGTCACATGACTTTTCGTGACGGGTCTTCCAGAGCTCGTCTGCGCGACTAGGATTAATAAAACATTGAGTTTGTTCCCATAGCTCAGCACGCTACAGTAGAACTGAAAGGATAGAACAACCCCCCCCCCCGCCCCCTTTTTCCACCCTCGCCCTTTCTCTCACCCCTTACGTATTTACTTGAGGATTTCAACGTGCAGTTTTAAACAAAGCTCACTAAATTCTCATTTGACAGCACATCGAACATATCTTTAGTTATTTAACGGCTTAATCTACGAGATAGGTAAAGGAGGGTAATCAAATATATAAAAATAGAATTCAAAAAGAAATAAACTTTTGTAATATAGGATCAAAAAAGATACAATGATAATAAATCCTGGATGAAAATGAACTCATAAAAGAGTTAATAGTATAAGAATAACGCAAAAACATTATTATAACATAATTATACTAGAGGAATAGAAAATAATGTATTAGACTAATTGATCCAAATGGAAGTTAATAAAAGTTAGAATAATATATTTCCCATTATCAAAAGGTTATAAACACATTAAAAATGTGAGTCAAGTAACGACATACATATAAACAAAAAAACACACATTAAAACACATGTAACCAAGAACCTGAATTTAGAACTGGAATTAAAAATGAATAAATGCTGAAAGAATAATATGACATTCCAATGCCTAGTTTTCTACGCTGGTTACAGTTTTAACCTACTGGTTCCGACATGACTATGGTAAGCTCATATGCTGGTAACTCAGGCGTATTGGTGTATTCAAAATATTTTACCCTCGCTGGTGTCGTGTTATCTAAAGAGTCAGGCTCGCAATATACTTGTGTGCCTATGACAGTCACTCCCAAGGTTTGAGTCTCGGCTAGTAGCATTGGAGGTAGTTTTCCACATGTGATCTATTTTCGTGGTTTCCCACGTCCTATTTTTAAGAAAATACAGAGGTATTTGCTATCTTACCCATTCCTACTTCATAGATGAAACTATTACGTAACTATTCGTGTAAACACTTTTTAATTCAATACAATACTTCGTATATTATCTTTTCTTAAATTAAGAAAACGCTTGCAATAATTTCTTCGCAAATAATTTACGGTCCTTTTATTAGCAACAGTCGGTATCGGTACATGCTAGACGAATGAGTTTCTGCACCTGCGGCGCCGGGCGAAGTTCACTATCAAGTTAGACCACCGGAGTCATGTTCGATGCAAAGTGCGCAGGGCGAACAGAGCAAGTGACATCACTCCCCTGGAATGGGTCAAACCGTGGGATAAGCCAAAGCGTCAAGGCCCTGTCGCTCTTGGTCATGGCTTGTGATTGAGGTTGGGTGGGGTTAATTAAAACCAATTGACAGTGGCTTGTTAATGGGCCCTACCGAAGCGTCTGGGAGTAATTGGTAGAAACCGGAGATCTATAGCGGGCAAATGTGCAGATTTTAAATGAAAACTTTATTTTCAACCTTATTTCCTACCATTACTGGATATCAACGAAACCGATTAAAGTTAAATTCAGAGAAAAGAAAAGTTTTAAATGGACTGTACCAGCATTCGCTTGTAAAACTAATCTCGCTGCAGGATGAACCTATTGGTCATAATATGCTACATTTAGAGTTATTTTCAAGGCGGGGATTGTCTTATAACAGAACAGAAGAGACCATTGAAAAGTAACACGAGCATTCGCTAGTCAGTACAATGAAACGAGCGACGAACCGGGCTGCTCAATACGAACGAATGTGTTCCACCCGATTGAGGTTTTTTTTTTTTCGTGAATCTCTTTAATTGTTACATAACATTTCAGTACAGGTGTCTCGCCGCACTTGCCGAGTACAGTCATCGTCATTAGTGTCTGCTGGAGTGAAGACGCATTGTTTGCTACTAAAAATTTGCAGCAAGTGTCTATAAATAGGTCAGTCTGCTCCTACCGTTTCTGTCTTTTCTTATCCATTTTTAAATAACATCTCATTAAAATAAATGCAGCACTTTAGACTTCCAGGTCCGACATTTCGGTTCTAAATTATAGAAAATCCGAGCACTGTCAAACCGAGCATTTGCCGCAATCCTATCACGAGCTTTATAATGTAATGTTCGCCGCGAGCATCACATTACAAAGCTCAGCTGAGAATCATCGCCACCAAATCTTCTTAGCCTTCAGCTGATGTCATACACTTTGAGGCGTTGCTCTTCAGACACATTTGTTCCCCATTCCGATGGGGTCGACATTTATTCTTATCCTCAGGTGAGGTACAAGTGCTGTCCCAAACGCTGTGTTCACTGCCTGTAAAATAAAACATTAAAATGGGCAACTTGTTTGAACGAGGTCCGGAATCTGGCTACTTATCCACTCGGTCACTAGAACCGTTAGGGTAAATTGCGTGAGCTACCTAGATCGTCTCTCGGCTGATGTTTTGGGCACCCCTGGTGGTGGACTGATTGATGGGCTACATGGGATGACGCCAGAATTGGCATTCGGGAGGTTTGACGCCCACCAAACCATCTCCTTCCCGTCTCGTACAAAGTTCTTAATTACTATGGAAAATTTACTTAAGACGCCTGTAAATGTTGTGTTTCGTCACTGTTACAGAAACAAAGGAAACAGGATAATAACCTAGTTGCTGTTATGTTAGTTTTGTAACTCTTGTAACTGTTGCGTAAACTTAATTTATTTATTTTTAAGGCACGTCCGGTTCTATGTGCACCTAATAGCTCATGCCTTTATCGGATACCGAACTCGCATCCTGCTTGATAAAATTAATCTTCACTTTAATTTCCTGTTCGGTATTCGGACACAAACTCTCTCAAGTATATTATTACATGACAAGCCACGTGTTCTACATCTATAAAATTTGGTTGATTGTGCCATTGTTGACAGCCGTAAAACGAGTGTGGATACCTTTTGTTTGTGTTGCCAGTTTTCTCTAAAAAGGGTTATTTCTTTAACGATTATACTAAGATAAACTTTTGCATTAACGTTCTTAGCCACGACAGGCTCGTTGTATATGTGATGGATGAAGTGATTAACCAGGTCACTATGAAAAATCACCGGGCATTATGCATAGTGACCAAAGCAGTCGGGCAAAGTGATAAATATTTGTTAATTTATTATTTTGACCAGGCAGTATGCATAATGCTCCCACATTATTTGGGCCATGTGCAAAATAGTGCAGTACTACGTCACTGGCAGGGTGGGAACAATGAACATCCGATCACGTGCCAGCCAATCACCGCCTGACTAACCCAACATAACATAAACTATCTAACCTAACCAGCCTATTCTAACTAACCTAACTAATATTAAGAAATATAAGATTCAATTTTAAGTGAATTTAGTAGGACAAGTTATACTAGATTGACGTGAAAGAAACTTAAACATGTAATATAAATATAATATATATGCACAATATTTAAATAATATTTGTAAAAGATTGGATGGTAATAATTACAAGTTATGATATATTTTAATTATGAATATATTGAAATTATAACAAACTTCTAAAAATTAGATACATTTTAAAATATACATTTAAGTCAATTACACTTAAAACAAAGTTGAAAGAGTCAAAGGATGATGTGACTAAGCATATATTGAAATTTAATGAATTCCTCTTGAGAATTGACAGAAAAAATTATTAAATTTGAAAAGCAAAAATTGAATTTATTTCTTAGCTGTTCCTTTATTTCTGGCTGCAAGAGCTGCACAGTTATTTAGACGACATGTTTTATTGCACCAGCGGCATCATCCTCAGATCTTATGAGACAGAAAGAACACACCGAATGCAATTTATGGTTAAGACACAATGCTCCAGCCAATGTGGTATAACATAAAATTAATGAAGGTTAATAAATTATAATGTTGAAAAAATAAATAATTATTAAACATCATATTTACCAGATATTATTATTATTATTATTATTATTATTATTATTATTGTTATTATTATTATTATTATTATTATTATTAGCACCGCGTCTTACTACCCGTTTGGGTTATACGCACTTACGCTAATGTGTAATGGTAGGGTGATTGTGAGATTAATTGGAGGATCTACAGTTAACGTGGAATCCGAACCACGGTGGAGGCCTGGCATTCCCCACTTCACAAGATGTCTTGTCATACCAGAAATTAAAACTATGTGCTTGAGTATCCCATGTCGTGTTAAAGGGAACTAATAGGAGAATTACAATTAACGTGTATATATGAAGTGAAATAAGAACACTCTGGAAAAAAATATATATGAAGTCAAAGATATTATAATATAAGGTGTTTTGTATTGTGATATTGTGGAAATGAGATAGTAGATAGATATATCTCGAATTTATTTATTCATGATAATTTAATTAAATAAAATAAATTATATGGAATTGAAGATAGAATGACATTAAAGGAAATGGAAAAAGGTTAAAGTCTTCTCGACACTAGCCCGAACAGGTCATTAACTACTATGGAAGGATGGACGGGTGCAGACAGGAATTGAGGCTTTTATTTTATTTTGGTATGTTGAGGGAGTTTCATTAAGGTATTTGATTTTCAAAATGGTTTGGTCATTTAATACATTTTTATTGTTTAATAAGGCGTTTTGAATAAATATATTTTCGGCTATGTTCGTTGTTGTGCATTTTGAGGTATTGTAAATTAGTTTCTTGGTTTTGTTCATTGGGTTTGGTTGATGTTCTGACTGTTTAAGATGTTCAGAAAATTTGGATTTATTTCTATCATATTTGAAATAACTAATATGTTCAGAAAATCTAGTAGAAATTTGGCGCACAAATTTTCCTATGTAAACACTGTTACAGTCACAGTTGAGTTGATAAGTGCCACTTTTTTCATATTCGTTGGTATTGTTTAAGTTAGAGTATTGAATGTTTTTGATGTT
>JBCFYV010002559.1:0-18808 GCA_039000515.1 Timema cristinae
GGTGTGCGTCGTTATATGGGTCAATATATTAACTTATTAATCCGCTCGGTTTTTTTTTTTTTTTTTTTTTTTTCACCGACCCTTTTCTTCTGAACCTTCACGCCGGCTCGGTCGACGTATGGGTTTTAACGTTTGGGGGGACTGGTTTGCCGTCTGTCTCGGGGGCGGGCGTCGATCTAAGAGTCAAAATATTTACTAATTAATACACTCGAATTTTTTTTTAATTTTTTTCGATTTTTTTAAAAATTTAAAAAATAAATTTTTTTTTTTTTTCTGGAACGTTCTCGATCCGTCGGCGTCGCGTCGGCGTCGGCGTCGCCTACGGTTAGTCGTCAAAAGGGCCCACGCCGTCGGTAGGGTACCGCCCGTCGAGGCCGCCCGTCTGCGCCCGGTCCTCAACCCCGCTTAGTCCTTTCAGGAGAACCCGGTACGTTATCCCGGTCCCGTGCGGAGCCGCCTCCCGACGCCGCGCGGCTTCCCGAGAGACGTTCCCGTCACCTCCGCCGGTCCGTCCGCTCTGCAGGTCGCCTCGGGATCGGTCCCCGCGTGTACCGGCTCCGCCTAATACCTGTGATGGGCCCCCTCGCCCTCACCAACGCGGCCGGGGGGCCCGGGGCGGCGTCGGTCTCTTCGGGTTTTTTTTTTTTTAAAGTTATCGCTTCTCGGCCTTATTGGCTAAGATCAAAGTGTAGTATCTGTTCTTATCAGCTTAATATCTGGTACTTTGCTCATTGAGCAATCAGTATATTAAACTGATTTTTGGAACATGGCGGAATGCTAGGAGCTTGCTCCACTTCTGCCGCGAGTCGGCCCGGTATTGCAGTACCGCCGGGATCGGCTCACCCATAAAACAATCCACAAAAAAAAAAAAAAAAAAAAAAGCCAAAGTATTGAACACTTGACTCCTGTACCAAACGCGATAGCGACGGTATCCGTCTGGCGCGCGAGTGAGCCGTCGAGACTGAACGAAAAGACGTAAAAGACCCCCCGATAAAACATGAAGCTGGTCACGACTTCCGTCCGAGGTTACATGCCCGAGACATGTAGTTACGAATTCGAAGCAACATGTCCGAGACATGTAGCTACAGTTCGAAGCTACATGTCCGAGACATGTAGATACGAGTCCGAAGCTACATGTCCGAGACATGTAGTTACGAGTTCGAAGATACATGTAGCTACAAGTCCGAAGCTACATGCTCCGAGACATGTAGTATACGAGTTCGAAACATGTCCGGACATGTGCACGAAGTACATGTCCTAGACATGTAGCTACGAGTCGAAGATACATGTCCGAGACTGTAGCTACGAGTTCGAAGTACATGTAGCTACAAGTTCGAGTACATGTCCGAGACATGTAGTTACGAGTCCGAAGCTACATGTCCGAGACATGTAGTTACGAGTCGAACATGTAAGTACATGTTCGAGCACATGTCCGAGACTTACGACGGTTCGAAGATACATGTAGCTACAAGTTCGAATATACATGTCCGGAATGTAGCACGAGTTCGAAGTACATGTAGCTACAAGTTCGAATATACATGTCCTGACATGTAGCTACGAGTCTCGAAGATACATGTCCGAGACATGTCTAGACATGTAGCTTCGAGTCCGAAGAAACATGTCCGAGACATGTAGATACGGGTCCGAAGCAACATGTTCGCGTCGACTTTTATCCGGAGGTGTGTAAAAAAAAAAAAAAAAGTCTTGGTAAAACGGGCCACTACTACAGGGAGGATTATGGGACACACGCACGGGTAAAAGTATTCGAACACTCGCAACTCCTGTACAAAACGTTTCGATCACAAAGAGAAGTAACGAACCCTTTTAAAACGAGAGCAAATCCACTGGACGTCGAACCCAGAAACCAATTTCAGATTCACTTTCATCAAGATCGAAGGAGTTTTGATCAGTTTAAGAATAAACTAATACCAGACCAACAGGAATTATAATTAAAATAAATCAAATACGGACCGGCATTTTTATATAAAACCAATAGATTAGATCTCCCGATTAACAAGAAACCAAAGATAGTATAATTATAGCCAAACTTTACTTGCTAAGAAATAGTAAATAATAATAATAATTGTATAAGCTCTTTTATTCTCAAGCAATATAAAATAAATAATAAGCGTAGATTTAAAAAAAAATCACAAAAGACACGTAACCAACCCTTAAAGATTATTTATTATTTTTCCAAGTCTGAGAGAAGAGTATAAGAACATCACCATATAAGATGAGATTGTTGTTTTCGACGGTCGAAGAGGGGTGGCCCGCCACTCGCCACACTCTTTGCACTCTTGCGGAGCGCGTGGAGCCGTGGGTCACCACGCGTCCTCCGGAAGCCCCCTGGGGCCCCGGGCCTGCGCCCACCGTCAGCGTCGCCTCCTGGCCGGGGACGGGTCTCCTCCCGGCGACCCGGCCGGAGAGGCGTCGCGCTCGGGGGACGGCGCCGCCTCCCGCGGGTCCACCCTCTACCTCCGGCGGGTCGCTCGGGGTTCCTCTCGCGGGACCCCGGCGAAAGAGCCACCGTCGACCGCCTACACCTCCGTTCGGCCGGCCGTCCCGAGGCTGGCGCGCCGTAGCGGCAGGTAGCGCGACCCGCTCCGGCGGCCCGCCTCGCCCTCCCTCTCGAGCATAACACCGATTTTCTCATCGTCTCCGCCGGCTCGTTCGAACTACAGGTGTGTCGATTGGGCAGGCGGGGGTCGCTGTCTATCTCGGGGTGTGCGTCGTTATATGGGTCAATATATTAACTTATTAATCCGCTCGGTTTTTTTTTTTTTTTTTTTTTTCACCGACCCTTTTCTTCTGAACCTTCACGCCGGCTCGGTCGACGTATGGGTTTAACGTTTGGGGGGACTGGTTTGCCGTCTGTCTCGGGGGCGGGCGTCGATCTAAGAGTCAAAATATTTACTAATTAATACACTCGAATTTTTTTTTGAATTTTTTTCGATTTTTTAAAATTTAAAAAAATATTTTTTTTTTTTTTCTGGAACGTTCTCGATCCGTCGGCGTCGCGTCGGCGTCGGCGTCGCCTACGGTTAGTCTGTCAAAAGGGCCCACGCCGTCGGTAGGGTACCGCCCGTCGAGGCCGCCCGTCTGCGCCCGGTCCTCACCCCGCTTAGTCCTTTCAGGAGAACCCGGTACGTTATCCCGGTCCCGTGCGGAGCCGCCTCCCGACGCCGCGCGGCTTCCCGAGAGACGTTCCCGTCACCTCCGCCGGTCCGTCCGCTCTGCAGGTCGCCTCGGGATCGGTCCCCGCGTGTACCGGCTCCGCCTAATACCTGTGATGGGCCCCCTCGCCCTCACCAACGCGGCCGGGGGGGCCCGGGGCGGCGTCGGTCTCTTCGGGTTTTTTTTTTTTTAAAGTTATCGCTTCTCGGCCTTATTGGCTAAGATCAAAGTGTAGTATCTGTTCTTATCAGCTTAATATCTGGTACTTTGCTCATTGAGCAATCAGTATATTAAACTGATTTTTGGAACATGGCGGAATGCTAGGAGCTTGCTCCACTTCTGCCGCGAGTCGGCCCGGTATTGCAGTACCGCCGGGATCGGCTCACCCATAAAACAATCCACAATAAAAAAAAAAAAAAAAAAAAAAAAAAAAAAGCCAAGTGTATTCGAACACTTGACTCCTGTACCAAACGCGATAGTCGACGGTATCCGTCTGGCGCGCGAGTGAGCCGTCGAGACTGAACGAAAAGACGTAAAAGACCCCCCGATAAAACATGAAGCTGGTCACGACTTCCGTCGAGGTTACATGCCCGAGACATGTAGTTACGAATTCGAAGCAACATGTCCGAGACATGTAGCTACGAGTTCGAAGCTACATGTCCGAGACATGTAGATACGAGTTCGAAGCTACATGTCCGAGACATGTAGTTACGAGTTCGAAGTACATGTAGCTACAAGTCCGAAGCTACATGTCCGGACATGTAGTTACAGTTCGAAGAAATGTCCGGACATGTAGCTACGAGTTCCGAAGTACTACATGTCAAGTACATGTAGCTACGAGTTCGAAGATACATGTCGAGACTAGTAGTACGAGTTCGAAGTACATGTAGCTAACAAGTTCGAAGCTACATGTCCGAGACATGTAGTTACGAGTCCGAAGCTACATGTCCGAGACATGTAGTTACGAGTTCGAAGTACATGTACTACAAGTTCGAAGCTACATGTCCGGACATGTAGCTACGAGTCGAAGATACATGTAGCTACAAGTTCGAATATACATGTCCTGGACATGTAGCTACGAGTTCGAAGGTACATGTAGCTACAAGTTCGAATATACATGTCCTAGACATGTAGCTTCAGTTCGAATATACATGTCCGAGACATGTAGTTACGAGTCCAAAGACATGTAGCTTGCCCGAACATTGTCCGGACTGTATGTTGGGTGATGTGTTCGGTAGACTTTTTCGGGTGTGTGTAAAAAAAAAAAAAAAAAAAGTCTTGGTAAAACGGGTCACTACTACGGGAGGATTATGGGACACACGCACGGGTAAAAGTATTCGAACACTCGCAACTCCTGTACAAAACGTTTCGATCACAAAGAGAAGTAACGAACCCTTTTAAAACGAGAGCAAATCCACTGACGTCGAACCCAGAAACCAATTTCAGATTCACTTTCATCAAGATCGAAAGGAGTTTTGATCAGTTTAAGAATAAACTAATACCAGACCAACAGGAATTATAATTAAAATAAATCAAATACGGACCGGCATTTTTATATAAAACCAATAGATTAGATCTCCCGATTAACAAGAAACCAAAGATAGTATAATTATAGCCAAACTTTACTTGCTAAGAAATAGTAATAATAATAATAATTGTATAAACTCTTTTATTCTCAAGCAATATAAAATAAATAATAAGCGTAGATTAAAAAAAAATCACAAAAGACACGTAACCAACCCTTAAAGATTATTTATTATTTTTCCAAGTCTGAGAGAAGAGTATAAGAACATCACCATATAAGATGAGATTGTTGTTTTCGACGGTCGAAGAGGGGTGGCCCGCCACTCGCCACACTCTTTGCACTCTTGCGGAGCGCGTGGAGCCGTGGGTCACCACGCGTCCTCCGGAAGCCCCCTGGGGCCCCGGGCCTGCGCCCACCGTCAGCGTCGCCTCCTGGCCGGGGACGGGTCTCCTCCCGGCGACCCGGCCGGAGAGGCGTCGCGCTCGGGGGACGGCGCCGCCTCCCGCGGGTCCACCCTCTACCTCCGGCGGGTCGCTCGGGGTTCCTCTCGCGGGGACCCGGCGAAAGAGCCACCGTCGACCGCCTACACCTCCGTTCGGCCGGCCGTCCCGAGGCTGGCGCGCCGTAGCGGCAGGTAGCGCGACCCGCTCCGGCGGCCCGCTCGCCCTCCCTCTCGAGCATAACACCGATTTTCTCATCGTCTCCGCCGGCTCGTTCGAACTACAGGTGTGTCGATTGGGCAGGCGGGGGTCGCTGTCTATCTCGGGGTGTGCGTCGTTATATGGGTGTCAATATATTAACTTATTAATCCGCTCGGTTTTTTTTTTTTTTTTTTTTTTTTTCACCGACCCTTTTCTTCTGAACCTTCACGCCGGCTCGGTCGACGTATGGGTTTAACGTTTGGGGGGACTGGTTTGCCGTCTGTCTCGGGGGCGGGCGTCGATCTAAGAGTCAAAATATTTACTAATTAATACACTCGAATTTTTTTTGAATTTTTTTCGATTTTTTAAAAATTTAAAAAAAATTTTTTTTTTTTTTTTCTGGAACGTTCTCGATCCGTCGGCGTCGCGTCGGCGTCGGCGTCGCCTACTGTTAGTCTGTCAAAAGGGCCCACGCCGTCGGTAGGGTACCGCCCGTCGAGGCCGCCCGTCTCGCGCCCGGTCATCACCCCGCTTAGTCCTTTCAGGAGAACCCGGTACGTTATCCCGGTCCCGTGCGGAGCCGCCTCCCGACGCCGCGCGGCTTCCCGAGAGACGTTCCCGTCACCTCCGCCGGTCCGTCCGCTCTGCAGGTCGCCTCGGGATCGGTCCCCGCGTGTACCGGCTCCGCCTAATACCTGTGATGGGCCCCCTCGCCCTCACCAACGCGGCCGGGGGGGCCCGGGGGCGGCGTCGGTCTCTTCGGGTTTTTTTTTTTTAAAGTTATCGCTTCTCGGCCTTATTGGCTAAGATCAAAGTGTAGTATCTGTTCTTATCAGCTTAATATCTGGTACTTTGCTCATTGAGCAATCAGTATATTAAACTGATTTTTGGAACATGGCGGAATGCTAGGAGCTTGCTCCACTTCTGCCGCGAGTCGGCCCGGTATTGCAGTACCGCCGGGATCGGCTCACCCATAAAACACCACAATAAAAAAAAAAAAAAAAAAAAGCCAAGGTATTCGAACACTTGACTCCTGTACCAAACGCGATAGTCGACGGTATCCGTCTGGCGCGCGAGTCGAGCCGTCGAGACTGAACGAAAAGACGTAAAAGACCCCCCGATAAAACACTGAAGCTGGTCACGACTTCCGTCCGGAGGTTACATGCCCGAGACATGTAGTTACGAATTCGAAGCAACATGTCCGAGACATGTAGCTACGAGTTCGAAGCTACCTGTCTGGACAGTTAAGTACGAGTTCGAAGGACATGTAGTATACAGTCCGAAGATACATGTCCGAGACATGTAGTTATCAGAGTTTCGAATGATACATGTCAGCTACGAACAGTTGAAGCTACATGTCCGAGACATGTAGTACGAGTTCGAAGGTACATGTAGCTACGAGTCCGAAGTAATACAGTCACTAGACATGTAGTAGTACGAGTCTCCGAAATGACTACATGTCCGAGACATGTAGCATACGAGTTCGAAGATACATGTAGCTACAAGTTCGAATATACATGTCCTGACATGTAGTTACTGAGTCCGAAGCTACATGTCCGAGACATGTAGCTTCGAGTCCGAAGAAACATGTCCGAGACATGTAGATACGGGTCCGAAGCAACATGTTCGCGTCGACTTTTATCCGGAGGTGTGTAAAAAAAAAAAAAAGTCTTGGTAAAACGGGCCACTATACTACGGGAGGATTATGGGACACACGCACGGGTAAAAGTATTCGAACACTCGCAACTCCTGTACAAAACGTTTCGATCACAAAGAGAAGTAACGAACCCTTTTAAAACGAGAGCAATCCACTGGACGTCGAACCCAGAAACCAATTTCAGATTCACTTTCATCAAGATCGAACGGAGTTTTGATCAGTTTAAGAATAAACTAATACCAGACCAACAGGAATTATAATTAAAATAAATCAAATACGGGACCGGCATTTTTATATAAAACCAATAGATTAGATCTCCCGATTAACAAGAAACCAAAGATAGTATAATTATAGCCAAACTTTACTTGCTAAGAAATAGTAATAATAATAATAATTGTATAACTCTTTTATTCTCAAGCAATATAAAATAAATAATAAGCGTAGATTTAAAAAAAAATCACAAAAGACACGTAACCAACCCTTAAAGATTATTTATTATTTTTCCAAGTCTGAGAGAAGAGTATAAGAACATCACCATATAAGATGAGATTGTTGTTTTCGACGGTCGAAGAGGGGTGGCCCGCCACTCGCCACACTCTTTGCACTCTTGCGGAGCGCGTGGAGCCGTGGGTCACCACGCGTCCTCCGGAAGCCCCCTGGGGCCCCGGGCCTGCGCCACCGTCAGCGTCGCCTCCTGGCCGGGGACGGGTCTCCTCCCGGCGACCCGGCCGGAGAGGCGTCGCGCTCGGGGGACGGCGCCGCCTCCCGCGGGTCCACCCTCTACCTCCGGCGGGTCGCTCGGGGTTCCTCTCGCGGGACCCCGGCGAAAGAGCCACCGTCGACCGCCTACACCTCCGTTCGGCCGGCCGTCCCGAGGCTGGCGCGCCGTAGCGGCAGGTAGCGCGACCCGCTCCGGCGGCCCCGCTCGCCCTCCCTCTCGAGCATAACACCGATTTTCTCATCGTCTCCGCCGGCTCGTTCGAACTACAGGTGTGTCGATTGGGCAGGCGGGGGGTCGCTGTCTATCTCGGGGTGTGCGTCGTTATATGGGTCAATATATTAACTTATTAATCCGCTCGGTTTTTTTTTTTTTTTTTTTTTTCACCGACCCTTTTCTTCTGAACCTTCACGCCGGCTCGGTCGACGTATGGGTTTTAACGTTTGGGGGGACTGGTTTGCCGTCTGTCTCGGGGGCGGGCGTCGATCTAAGAGTCAAAATATTTACTAATTAATACACTCGAATTTTTTTTTGAATTTTTTTTCGATTTTTTAAAAATTTAAAAAAAAATTTTTTTTTTTTTTCTGGAACGTTCTCGATTTCCCCCGTTTCCTTGGGCGTCGCGTCGGCCCTCGGCGTCCCCTACGGTTGCCCCCCCAAAAGGGGGGACGCCGTCGGGAGGGAAAGGGCCCCTCGGGGCCCCCCGTCTGGGGCCCCCCGGTTCCCCCCCCGCTTTTTCCTTTCGGGGAAAAACCCGGGGACTTATCCCCGGGCCCCTCGGGCCCCCCCCCGGGCGCCGCCGGCTTCCCGAGAGCGTTCCCCCCCCCCTCCGCCCGGCCGTCCGCCTCCCGGGGCGCCTCGGGGGTGGGGCCCCGCGTTCCCCGGGGGCCCCAAAAACCCCTGGGGGGCCCCCTCGCCCTCACCAACGGGGGCCCCCGGGGGGCCCCGGGGGGGGGGGGTTTGGTTTTCCCCTTGGGGGTTTTTTTTTTTTTAAAAAAAATCGCTTCGGGCCCCTTTTTGGGGTAAGATAAAAAATGAAAATATCTTTTCTTACACCCCTTTAAATTTCCCCTTTTGGGTTTTTTCCCAAAATTTTTTTGATCGCGCGAAACGAAGTGACGAATACGGAAAAACGATTTTTTGGGTTTTCACCTGGACGAAAAGGGCCCCGGGGAAAAATCGAGAAAAGGAAAATTTTGGGGTTTTTCAAAGTTGGGGAAAGCTTCCCAATTTTTCGTTTTTTTGTGCCCCGTTCTTCCCCCCGGTAAAAACGGGGAAAAATTTAAACCCCAAAAAACGAAACCCCCCCAAAATTTGGGGCCCCCCCGGCAAAAAACCCCCTTTTCCCCTAAAAAGGGCCCCCCCGGGATTTACAGGTTTTGGGGGTTTTTCCGGGCCCGAACCCAGGGTTTTTTTCAAGTCCCCGCAGAAAAAGGGGGGTTCCCTTTTGAACCGGAACCCACGGGCCCCCCGGTGTTCCATTTGGGGTGGGGGCCCCCCCCTTTTGGGGAAAACCCCCAAAAGGGGGGGTCGTGTAAAAACCCCCCCGGGCAAGGGGGCATCTTAAAAGTTTACTTCTGAGTTTTTTCCCGACACCTAAAAAAGGGCCCTTTTTCCTTTTTTAAAATTTTTCCCTTTTTTCTAACCCCCTTGGATCCCCCCCGTGCCGGGGGTTTTCCGGATCGCCTGCGAGCCGCGGGGGGGGGCCAAAAACCGGGTTTTGGGTTCACCTCATCGTCCCGGGGGTCTGGGTGTGTGGGGGCCCCGGGGGTTTTTCCCCCCAGTGCTAATCCTTTTCTTTTAATTTCCGCTGGGGGGGTGTGTATAAACCCCAAAAACCCAAAGTTTAAAAGAAGGGGAATTTTAGGGGCCCCCCCCCCCGGGGTTTTGGTTTTATTTTTTTGGGGGGCCCAAAAACAAAATTTTTTTAAATTTTGGGGTTTTTTGCTCGGGGAAAAAAGTAAGATTCCGTTTGCGACCCAAAAACCCTTTTTTTAAAAAAAGGTTCCCCACATTCATTCCTGGGGGTGGTAACCACCCGGGGGGTTGGGGGTTCCCCCCCCAGATTTTTTAAAAAAAATTTTAAAATCTTTTATTTGTTTTGGGGGGTGGGTTGTGAAATTTCTGGTTTGAGGCTAAATTCCCCCTTATTCTTTCCCCCTCCTTTAAAAAAAAAATTTTTTCTCCCCCCCCCCCCCTCCCGGCGATCCAAAAGGGGCCCGGAAAAATTTTTTCTATCGTTAAAAATTTTTTTTTTTTTTATTTCCTTTTTTTTTTTTAAATTCACCCTTTTTTCGGTCGGTTAAATTTTTTTTAATTTTTTTTTCAAATTTTCCCACCCCCCCCTTTTTTTTAAAAAAATAAAAATCCCCCGGGCTTTTTTCCCCCCGGTGCCTTTTGTAATTATACTTTTTTTTTTAATTACCCAAAAAAATAATTCCCCACCCCCCTTTCCCTCCAAAAAATTTTTTAATTTAAACCCCCCTAAATTTTTTGGGCGGGGCCGGCCCCCCCCCAACCCCCGGGGGCCCCTTAATATAAAGAGTTTAAAATTTTTTTTGGGGTTAAATTTTTAAAATTTTTTTTTAAATTTTTTTTTTTTTATAAATTTTTTGGGGTTTTTACCAGGAGTATTTTTTTGGGACCAAAAACCCCATTTTCCCAAACCCCAAAAAGGTTCCCCCCCTTTTTCTGAGAGTTACCCCCGGGTTTTTTTTTTGTCCCCCCCTTTTTTTAAAAGGGGTTTGGGGGCCCCCCCGATTTAAGGGGGGCCCCTTGACGCACACTTCCCCCTCTCCCCCCCCCCCCTTTCCTACAACCAAGCCAGACGCTTTCATTCCCCTTGAGCAGCGCGTGGCGAAAACCCTTTTTTCTCGCCGTACACCCCCCCCCCAAAAACCCAAAAAACCAGGAAAAAAAAAAAGAGAAAAATGCCGCCCTCCCCCCGAGTCGGGCCCCTTTTTCTGCTGCCCAAAACCCAAACCCCCTTTGTCCCCCCGGGTGTGATCCGACTGTGGGTTCTCTGTTCAATCCGGGAAGGGCCCCCTTTTTTTTTTTTTTTTTAAAATTTTTTTTTTTTAAAAAAAATTTTTTTTTTTATTTTTTTTTAAACTCATTTTCTTAATTTCAATTTTCTAAGATTTCGGTTCCCCCCCCCAAAATTTCTGGGGTTTTTTCCCTTTCCCCAACCCGCTCTAAAAATTTTTAACTTAATTCCCCCCCTGATATTTTATTTGTTCCCCCTTTTTTTTAACCCGAAAATTTTTCCCGGGTTTTCCAATTTTTTTAAATTTTTCCGAAAATCCGCTTCAAAGGGGAGGTTTAAAAACATTTAAAATATCCCCCCCCGTTTCCCCTTAATTCCCCCCAAACTAGCGGGGAAAATTTTCCGTTATTTTTTTGTAACTTTTTTGGGGTTTTTTTTTTTGGGACTTTTTCTTTAAATCAATAGGGGCCCCCCCCTCCCCCCATAAGGTTTTTTTTTTAAATTTTTTTTTTTTTTTTAACCAAAAAATTTTCCCCCAAATTTTTTTGTTATTCCCTCAAAATAACGGGGAAAAACCCCCCTTATTTCCCAGTAAAACCCTTTTTTTTTCTTTTTTTTGGTTTTTTTTGGGCATAACTCACTAGTCTCCCCTTCCCCCCCCTACCCCAAAAACCCTTTAATCAATTACCCCGTTTTCGTTTTTTTTTCCCCCCTTTTTCTTGGGGGGAAATTTACAGTTATATTTTTTGTTAAATTTTTTTGGGCATTTATTTGCTTTTTTAGTAACTAACTAGGGTTTGCCTCACCCCCCTAGTTTTTAAAATTTTTTTATTTAAAAAACCCCCCCTTTTTGTTGGGGTTCCCCTTTTTAACTAACGGGGAAAAACTTTTGGTTTTTTTTTGGGGTTTTTTGTTGGTACCCCCAATGTAACTAACAAAAAATTTTTTTTTCGAAAAAGTTTTTTTAAAAATTTTTAATTTTAAAAACCCCAAAAAAAAAATTTTTTTTTTGGGTTTTCCCTTAAAGAAAAAAGGGGAAACCCCCCAAATCACCTAAAAATTTTTTTTTTTTTTTTTTAGTGCTTTAAGTAACTCACTAGCCCCCCTTTTTAAAAAGAGCTAGTTCAAAAATTATCTTTAAAAGGGCCCGGGGTGTGTAAATTTTTAAACGGGGGGTGTTTTTCGCGCGGGGCGCGGCATTTTTTTTTGGTTTTTGGGCTTTCCCTTTTTTGGGGGGCTTTATTTTCGCGCCTCAGTGCCCCCCTTTTTGTATTTTTGACGGTCCCCCCCTCATAAAAAAGAGATTTTTTTTTATTTGGGGGTTTAAAAAATTTTTTACCTCCCCGGGTTTCCCCCATTAGCATTTTTAAATGTTGTTCGGCTGTGGGATCCAAAACCCCTTTTCCCCGCTCAGTCGGAAAATTTTTAATTTTAAAAACCAAAATTTTTAAAACCCCCTTTTAAAATCGTGTTTTCCCCAAATTCTTTTTTTTTTTTTATTCGGTTTTTTTCCTTTTTTTTTTTAAAATTTGCTTTTCCGGGGTTTTTTTCCCCCAAAAAAAGGGGGGCCCGGGGGAAATTTTAAAAAAAATTAAAATTTTTTTTTTTTTTTTTTTTTTTTTTTTTTTTTTTTAAAATTTTTTTTTTTTTTTTATTTTTTTGTAAAAAATCTTTTTTTTTTTTTTTTATTTTTTTATTTATTACTTTTTTATTTTTTAAAATTTTTTTTAATTTTTAAAACCAATTTTTTTAAAAACCCAAATTTTATTCACCCCACGCATTTTCTCCCACTGCTAGCCTCCCTCACGAGCTAGTCCATTATATATTTTAAATTTTTCTTTTTTAAATTTTACGTTTTCACTGCGGGGCCGGGGTTTCCCCATTGCCCAGCCCGACCCCCTTGTCTGTCGTCCACTCGTGGGGGGTTTTTACTCCTTACATTCCAACCGAGTTCGTCAGGCCGTTTTAAGCGCGAAAATGTTCATTCCCTTGGCATTCCCGGTCCCCGGGGGGGTTTTGCTTTTCCGATGTGCCCGGGGGTAGAGGGGGAGCAGACCTCTAAAAATTTTCGTTGGGGACCTCGCTTCCCATGCGTTGTTGTGCACGGTAGGGGGGCCCTTCCGATATGTGTTTTGGGCTCTGCCAGCCTCCTTCACGTTTGACTACCTGCGGGCGGGAAAATTTGCATTGGGGCTGAAAAACCGGGAACCGGATTGGCCCGTGAGGTGGGGGGAGGGAGCGGGGCTTCAGGAGGTGCCCGAGGTTTTTTAATTGGGGGCCACCCGGGGGGATCCGCTTTCCCCTACCCCTTTGATCGCATGCGATGCCCGGAGTGCCCGGGGTAGAGATCTTCGCGCGAAAGTTCGGCGACTCGGCGGGGTTTAGCGACCACGGCGACTTGCTGAAAAAAATTGTCGGGCCCTTCGCCAGGGGCGGGACAGGAAAGGGGTTTTTTTTTGCTCCCAGTGGGGCCCAGAGGCCCGGTTTTTGGGGAGTCCTGAAAAAAGGGTGAAGAAAACCACAGGATGTCACCCCGGGGGGGTCCCCAGAAGAGTTTTGGCGGGATGTGGGCCCAGTCCCCCCCGTCGAGCCGCTGTTGGCCCTGCGGCAGTGGGGGTGGCTCCCCCCCCCGGCCGAGGGCTGTGGGGGCCCGTCGTCGCCCCACCCCCCCTGGGGGGTGGGGGGGCGGCAGCTCCACCTCGGCTTATCATCTCGCCGAGGCCAAATTTCCCCTGGTTTCCGCCATCCCCCGCCCCCCCCCCCCACTCTGGAGACTCTTCCCCTCCCCTGTCGACACGACAAGACTTGGGCTTGACACCAGCAGCTCCCCGGGCTCCCCTGGTTTTGTTTCCTGCGATCCCTTCTCCGGCATCCACCCCCCCCCCAAACCCCCACCCCGGGGGGGCCTCGGCCAACCCCCCCTTCGGGCCCCCCCGGGGCCTTTTTTTTGGCGTCGCCCGTTGCCCCCCGGTCGGATCGTTTGTCGGAGTCCGCTCCCGGATCCGTCCCCACCCACTCGCAGGTCCGATGCCAAAACCCCAAACCCCCCCTCCCGTTTCCTCGTGCAGGATGGGGGAACCCGGCCTCTCGGTCCGGACCCTTCCTGCCTCCGGTCTACGTTTTGGCCCGGGGGTCGGCCGGGATCCTACCCCGGACCCGCTCGCGTCGTCTCGCCTCCCCCTCAAAACCCTCCCAAGGTACCGTCGAGGGGACCGGGACCTTTTTTCCCGAAGCCCGGCGGCGCCCACCCCCGGGGCCCCTCCCCACCCTACATCCCCCCCCCCCCCGTCTGAGGCTAAACTGTCCCCGCCTTCAGCGGACACCCCCCGCCGCCCCCCGGGGGCCTGCCAAAACCCTTCACCTCCCGGGGTCGGTTTCTCCGGTGTCACCCCACGGCTCCGGCCCCCCTACGCGGAAAGGGGGGCGGCGCCCCCCCCGGCCTCTGGCCGGGGGCCCTGGGGGGTCGAGTGGGCCCCTCGGTGGACCCGGTGGGGCCGGCTTTTGGGGCCCGTGGCCCCCACCCCCTTCTTTTAAGGCCGGTATGGCCGAAAAAAAAAGCCCACGGCCCCCCATTTAGAAGGCTTCCACCCCCCCCCCGTCACCCCCTTCTGCCCACGTCACGGCTGGGCACCACCCCCGACGAAAAACCGCCTTCCTCCCCCCGGGCCCCCCAAAAACCCCCAACGGCACGCCCCCCCTTCTGGGTCACCTCGTGGGACTTTGCCCACCCCCAGGCGGGTGACCGCGGTCTCTCCGGAGACTCGGGCGCCTCCCAAATCCCCTTCTAGGCCGCCACCCTCAGTTGGGAGTGCCCCCCCCCCCCACCCCGGGGCCCACGACTCCGGCGCCCAACCCGGGGGCTTCTGGGCCTATGCGAAAGGCGCCGAGTCCGAAGCTAGAGGGAATCTTTTGCTCCGGGGTCGGTGACGGGGCCCACCCCCCCCGTCGCCCCCCGCCCCCGGCTTTTCCAGAGAACAAGCCGACGCCGAAGGGGCCGAAAAACCCCCCCAAGCCTTCTGGGGGAGAAGCGGAAGACCCCCCCGAAACCGGGAAACCCCTTACCGGGGCCCAGGGCGGGCCCCCCCAGTGGGGGGCCCCCGGGTGTTTTGGGGGCTCACCGAAAACCGCCCCCCCCCCCCTCGCCCCCTCCCCTTGGTTTTTCTGGGGCCCCAAAACCCCGGGGGTCCCTTTTGAGCCGGTATTGCCCCCGGGGGCCGGGGGAGGCCCCGGGCCCCCCCCTTTCCGACCCGGGGTGGATTGGGGACGGAGTAGGGCCCCCGCTGCCGACTTTGGCCCCGGGTTTTGGAAAAACCAAAGTGGCGGAAAAAGACTTCGTCTCGGTCCCCTTTCCGGGCCCTTAGGGGCCCCCCAAAGATCCCGGGGGGGGGAGTTTGGGGGGCCCCCCGGGGTTTTTGGGGCGGGGGGGGGGGGGGGGGGGGACGGTGGTTGGGGCCGGGGGCCGAGAGGGGCCTTGGGGGCGGGGGGCCGCCGGGACGGTGGCCCGGGGTTTTTTTAAAATTTTTCCCCCCGGGGGACCCGGGCATGGGTCCTGCCCCCGGGGGCGGGGGGCCCCCCTCCCAGGGAGGTGGACGCAAAAGGTCCCGGGCGGGGGACGACCCCGTGGCCGCCCCTCCAGGAAACCCCAAAAAATTTTACAGGGTTTGGGGAAGAAGCGGGCGAAGAGAAATCTTGGGGCCCCCCCCCCCGCCCGTTCTGTTGATTGAACAAGGGGCGCCGCGGCCAGCAGGGTGGGGTGCGAGCCCCCTCTTCCTACCCCAGGGGGCAAGATGTTCATTAAGAGCAGGCGGGGCCCTTATAAACTTTCGGGGGTCCCAACTGGATATAAGTGGCCCAGTCACCTGAAGAGGAGCTGGGCATCAGGGTACGTGACCTCGAGCATGACGGGAGTTTTTCTAGCCCCCGGGCAGAAGATTGCGCGGTCTTTTTTCCCAAACGTCGAGGTGCAATTTATTCTGCGAGGGGGCGCGGAGGAAGATGTTCCTGGAGTTTTGCCGGGGGTGAAAAATTTGGTCAACGGGGATGTTCCTACCCCCGTGCGAGCGTGAGGTTGACATGGGCAGCATGAAGGGGGGGCGGGTTTGCCCCCCTTGGGATCACGACGTCGCCCGGGCCCGGCTTTCGCCTTTGCCCTCGGGGCCCCCCGTGTCCGGGATTTTGGCCCGGAATACGCTTGGGCGGGGGGCGGAGGGGGCCGCGACATGGCGCCGAGGGACATCTCGTCGCCCGCATCTCAGGGGGAGCTGGGGAAAGATCTTGGGGGCGACGGTGGCCCCCTAAACCCCACTGGACCGTGGTCGGGGGCCGGGGGCCCCGGGGCTAAAAATGCGGGGGTCCATGGAGGTTCAGCGAGGTCCCAACGAGTTCACCCTCGTCACCCACCCAGGTCCCAAGGAGCTGTAAGTAGGGAGACGGAGGGCAGCTGCGTCGAAAAGGCTTCCCCGGCTGTCCGGTCGAGGTCCCGTCCGCCTCGTCCAAAAGCCGGACAGGGGAAGAGTACGAGGCCACCACACTTTGGGACCCAGAACCCATTTCCCTCAGGACGGGGAATAACCAGTTTGTGGTGGAGGTTTATCCACAGAGCCCCCCAACGTGGCCCCCCTAAACGGCGCCCGACAAACCCAGGGCGCCGGGCCGGAAACGACAAGAGTGTCGGCGGTGCCCCCCCCCCAATGAGACACTGGCAAAAACGTTGTGAACCACTGCATGCAACTTTGGGGACATGGCGGGCTCGCACAACGCGTGCTCAACATTGGTAGGGGGGCCCGCGTGATGAGTGTGGAGATCCGCGTGAACCGCGGGTACCACACACCCCCTCGCCGTTCGCCCAGATTGGTGGTCCGGCGAGGAAAACCGGGCGAGTCACATGTGGAGTGACTTTCCCCTTCGAGAACCGTCGTGCGGCCCTGGATACCGCCCGCGCCCCAAGAAATCAAGTAGCGGGGATATAGGCCAAAGGAACCTGGGGTACACAGTGTTCCCCGGACCCCTTTATCGTGGGGGCTCTGGGCGCCGGGGGCCCCGGAACGAACCGGTTTTCGACAGCCCGCGCGTACGTGGAAGTACGCCAAGATCATGCGATCTCATGGGCTCGGACACCATCCCATGGGCCAGACTTTCGTGGAGCAGTGACCGGGCCCCCGTCAATATCAGGGCGGTCGGTGTCGGGTGCTGCATCGACGCGTAGAAATCGTGTCCCCGTGGGAAATCCCCTCCCCCCCCCGAGAAGAGGCCCCCCAGGGGTAGGGGGGTGGCAGGGGGGGCGAGGCGCGGCAGGCCCCCGGGAGGGCGGGCCCCCGAGGGGCCGGGGACCTCTCGAAACGTTTGGGGGAACGGCCCCCAGCTTAGGACGCCGGAGACACCCGGGCCCCACCCATAGTCGCGTGTTTCGTGTCGCGGGCACTCGGGTGACTGTGTCTTTCGTGTGCGTTATGTTTCTGGACTGTTGATACGCCGAAATGTCGGGCACTGACGAAAATCCTAGTTGGACCTAGGTGTCCCCTTTTTTTTACCCGACAGACCCAAAAAATTAAAAATGATAATTATGATTTTTTTTTTTTTTAATTTTTTTTTATTATTATTATTATTTTTTTAAATTTTTTTAATTAAATTTGGCCTAACACGCTGCGACGGTAATGGCTTCCCCCCCCCCAACATCCTCCCCCCCCCGTGAGTTCCTTAGTTTCAATTGCGGGTAGCCCCTACGTGTTTAACATACGTCAGGTTTCAAGTTTGTAAGGTTTGCCGGCCCCAGTCGCCCTTGGTTAAATGTAAACTCCGAATTTCAATTTTAAAGTTTTATTGCAACCGTTTGAGGGCAGTACTAACGTTTCAAATCTGTTTTACAACCCCCTCATTTCAAACTTTTCGGTCCTCACATTTTAAAAAATCCCTCCGCCCGTATTTTTACTACCAACCCCTTTCGTCTATTCTAAGCTGAGGTCTTAGTTTTTGATCTTGGTTGCCTAGTGTGCACTAGGGGGCCCGGTGTCCAAGGGGGAAATTTTTTTATTTTTATTACAAAAAATGGGTGAGTTTATTGTTGTTTAAAAGTGTACCCCCCCCCTCCCCCCAAAATCCCCTGACAATAACAACTTTTTTTTAAAACAAACACTGTAATTGTCTTATCCACCCAACCCAGGCCTAAAAAATTTGTAACATTTTATTTAACTAGTCTCAGTTCAAAAAAAATTAAATTTTAAAAATACACCCAACTGTTTTTTTTTACTTTAATAAAATAAGGCGGGCCCCAGCCTCTTCACCAGGGAGGGGGGCTCTTTTCACCGATCCCCCGCAGAATTCCCTCTGTCACGGGTCAGGCCGGGCCGGGGGGGGTAGTATTAATCACCCGCACCCCGGGGAACCCCTACAATCGCCTCAGACGTCTCAATAGGCCTTATTCAGTTCCCCCCTTTTATTACACCAAATTATTACTCACATTTTGGCGACGGTCGAGGTGGCAACGATTTCGGGGGGGGTTTTTTTCGGTTTCCCCTCCCCCTTTTGCAAATGCCGGAAAGGGGGAAAACACCCGCAATAAAAACCCCAACAAATACCTCTTCGGCCCTACAAACTTTTTTTTATTAATATATTGTTTAACAACTTAGATTCAATGACGTGTCTATCACGGCTAAATACGGCCTACACACGTTTCAAGCCGCGCCGCCACGACCGCCCCGCCCTCTAGTCAAACTGGCATCGCCCCGTCCCTGTAGGTTAGTTGCAAAGTGTGCGCCATGCGCTGTCTCCTCCCCTCTGAGCCGGTCCCCTCCACTACACTCGCCCAACCAGTAGAGAAAAGAGGGCTCCCCCTCCCGGCCGGTATCAGAGGCGTGGCCTGGGAGGGGGGCTACCCCTCTTGCTATCCCCCCTTTCCCCCTTTTTAACCCAGGAACCAGAGGGGGTCATCTCGCAGTTAAGTAACTGACAGGGAGGGTTTTGTGGTTCTTAATAAGGGGCATCTCATTGCCCGTTGTTTAAGAGGGTTTCCCAGCCTCGGCCTGGGTTCATGTCCCATTTCAGTTGTTTGGGCATTTCCCCCCAGGACTCGCCCCGTTAATCTATACGGAATCCGTTTTTTAACAGTCCC
>JBCFYV010002560.1:0-65063 GCA_039000515.1 Timema cristinae
TTGAAAAAATCCCCTTCGTCCCAAACATGGTCGAAGGCCTTTGCCACGTCGAGAAAAGAGTCACCCTGTTGATTTTTGTCGTTCCTCGGACCTGTCCACGAGCCGGACCAAAGTTAGTGGATACAGATGTCCTGCCTAAAAGCCGAATGCGTCCCCCAAAGTCCCGCCTCGCGAACATGTTGGGTCATTCTCGTCATAAAAAGTCCCAAACAATTGCCAAACAATCAGAAGTTGACGGTCGGTAAGACGAAGCTAGTGGGGTCCTTCCCCGGTTTATGAAGAAGAGGACGTTGGGCTTCCAGAGGGGGGAGTGACTCAGGAACAGGATGGCGTTGAAAAACCCCTTACGATAAGTTAATCGCCTCCAAGGGCGTTTTCTGAGGACCGTTATTGATACCCCGCGCCCGGGGACCTTTTTTGGTCTTAGAGCGGTAACGCCCGAAAAATTTTGCCCTCCCCGGGGGTTTCAGGTTCCCCAAAGGGGTCTGCGCGAGACCGAAACCGATATTGGTAACGTTGCAATATGCATCGGGTCTGACGGGTCGTCAGGGGGTAAAAAAAGTGCCTCTAAGTGCTCTTCCTTCTTTGGCCCCCTTTCCTTATACGGAAAAAAACTTTGGCATTTAAATCCAAAAGTTTTATTGTGTCAGGGGCCTTGCATGGGATTTTTTATGATCAAAATTTTCCTTGTTAAAATCCAAGAATTTATTTTCCCAAATCCAAAATGGTAAAAAAATCTAAAATACAATTTTTTTTAAATTTAAAACCCTTTTCCCTATGTCGGCCTAGTACTGCCCAATAAATCAACCCCCCCCATATTTTTTGTTTTTGGTTCCTTCCCCTGTCCGACGATCTGATCGAGTCCTCCCTCGCTTTTAACCCCGCCACCAAGAAGGGGGGGAAAAGGTAAAAGGATGGAAGGTCCCGCAGGGACTCGCCGAAAAACGAGAAGGATCCCGGGTGCTTTAACACCCCCTTTATTAAAAAATACAATTTTACATAATAATACATCACATCAAAAATTTAAATTGTACAATAAAATGATGGGTCCGTCGGGATGTTGTTCCATCGGATTGTGGCTGCGAGGTCCTTCCCCCCCTGCGGGAGGGGGGTTTTAAAATAGCCGTAGTAACCCTGCTTGTCGTAAAAGCGACAAAAGGGGGAGGCTTTGTGCAGGACGTACCTCGTGTGGACAACCTATCCTATTCTTTCCTTTCAATATTTTCTTCTTCCTTTTTTTTCCCTTTTTTTCACTCTTCCCCCTTCGCTTTAAATCCTTACCTTTTTTTCCCTTTTCCCCCACCGTCATCCTGCACAAGGCCTTTTTCCCTTTTCCCGTTGACGCCCTTTGGCAACTAACCCGGCTCTTCATGTTTATTTTTGGATACCACTCCCTTAGCTCCTAAATGAAAGTGCCCGTTTGCAATCCCTTATAAGGGGCCCTTTGGGGATGACAAAAACCCGGGGACCCATTTTTGGGAAAAATCGGTTGCGTTCATGGGGGCCCGGACGTAAATGGCCCCTTTCCTTTAAAACCCACTTGCTGCGACGACCCTGTCCGGCATGCTCTATGCGAAGGGTTGTCATGTTAGCGTCGAAAAGCCTTTGGGGGACAGTTAACGGGCCATATGTGGTAAAAACCAACTTGGTCCCCCTGGGCTACGATCCGAGTATTTGTGGTTGCCCCCAATCAGGGCATGGCCAAAAATTTGTCGCCGCTGGAAACGTACCCCAAAACATTGGCAACTTTTTGCCGGCCCCTCCGGGTCGTAAATTTTAGAAAGAGGGGGAAAACGGGTAAGGCCGCCCCCCTTTTAAAATTAAAAAAAAACCCGGAATGGTGAGGCCCCACCCCCGTTTCCCTGGTAAGCCGAAAGAAGAAAATAGAACCTCAGGCGTGTCAAACATTTTGTCCCGAAAGAGTGATTAGTGGAGCTCCGAGTGGGGGTTTTCAATTAGAAAAAACGGGGTGGCACAATAATGATCCAGACCAAAATAGCCCTTCAGACAGCGAAAATAATGGCAATAACTCCCATCCCGTTGAGCCCCACGAATAATTTAAAGTGAAGGGGAACCGCACAGGTTTCCCTAAATTTTGCAGGGAGTGGCACTTAAACCGACGCGAAAGCTTGAGGACATCTGTGGGGAGCTTTCCCCCAACATTCCCGAAGTATATAGGATCCCCATAAAAAAGGAAGATTAGTGAAAAAAAAACCGCATTTATATTCTTACATTTCCCACCCTTCCTTCCCAAAAGGAGCCCGAGCGGGCTTCCAGGCTCTCCGGCCGTATTCCCCAACCCTGGGCGCTGTTTTCTGCCGGGAGTTTGGGCATACGAAGCTCATCCGTGGTAACCCAAACCTGTGCAGATTGTGGAAGGGGAAAATGAAAAACCCATGCGAGTTCCTAAATTCGCTTTAAAATTGAAAGGGGTCCTCTTTTCTGCGGGTCTCGGTCCTGTCCGAATTGGAAAAGAAAAAGAGTCCGGGATCCAAACAAAAAAGGAAGACCCCTTATGCCCAGCACGCAAAGAGATACTCTTGCAAGCTCCGGGATTTCAAAGTTCCTACACCCAAATTGTCCCCCTAAATATAAATATCCCTAACTGCCACTGCGCAGTTAATATTGCAAAGACCCCTACAAGACCTGTGCCACTCATCTCTATTCGAGACAAAAAAAAAACACCCGGGCATCATCTTGGGAGAAAAAAATTAATACAATGGCGACCCCCCACAAAAGTCGCCACCACCCCGTACCCCCGGAGACCAACTCGGGAACACCCCCACCCCCCCTGGGGGGCCTCCCCCGACCCCCCGGGGGAACCCCCCCCCGGCCCCTCCTGGGAAACTACCCCGGCCCCTCCAGGGGGAAATAAATTGCGTGGGGCCATGTTGATCGCTCACCCTCCCCGGGGGCCCCCAAGGGGCCCGGGATGATGGTGAAAAGGGTGAGGCCGCCAAGGCGATCCATGGGCCTTGAAGAAGGACCCAAAGGACCGCCGAAAAGAATTTATATGAAAAAAGGTCGAAGGCCTTACAAACCCTTCGCGAAAGGACCAATACCCAGTCCTCCAAAATAAACCAAACCTCTTCAAGCGGGAGGTCCAGGAGAGACGGGGAAAAGGGCAGGGGACCAAAAAAGGCCCCAAACCCAATTTTTTAAATTTTTAAGGGAAGTGAATGATTGCGTGGAAATAAATATTATATTAACTAAGTATGCGCTTACAATGGAATTGAGGGTTTATATGCCCGTGTAAGAAATTAAACAACAATTTTTTCCCCCTGCATCCTTCCATTTTGTGTTTGCGGGAGACCCACTTCCGCCCAAAGACAACCCGAACTTCGGGGGTCGATTGAACGTCCCGACAAAACCTTTTTTTGATCGGGGGTAGCGGGGGGTTGGGTAATTGCACGAAAAAATATATCACACAAATATTAATATCTTTTTTGATCTCCAAGTGTTGCTGTCAGAGTTCCCTCCCTTTGGGGGTAACAATTTTTGCTCTCCCCCCCCCGGGAGAGCGTTTTCCCCAAGGGACCTTTAAAGGGCCCCCCTTTTTTACAACTTCCCCCCCCTTTATATCTCTTTGGGGAAATTTTTAATGGGGCAAAACCTGGGGGGGGTCCAATATTACTTACCACGGGGGGGAGGAAAAAAGGGGGTAAATTTTTTGGGGAAAAAACCGGGTTTTAAGAACCCCGGGACCCGAACCCCACTTCTCTCCCCTTTTAAAAGTATCCTCGCCATCGACCCCAACATTTTGTAGCCCCGGGGGGTCGCTGCCCACTTTTTGGGGGGTCCCTGGGGCCCCATTTTGGGAGTGACAATTTCCCCTTTTTGCCCCACCAAATTGAAGACCCCCAGTACACGGGGGGGGGGGAATCCCCAATGGGGGCTAAAACGTGCTGACTGGGGCGATTTCCCCGGGGCCGTGTATTTTGGTGAACCCCCAAACCCCACGTCGTTTTAAGGGTGGGCTTTTTTTTTCCCCCGGGGGCATCGCGGCGGCGAGTGCTTCATCCCAAATCCTCGCCAAAACCGCGCCCCCCCTCCTTTCCCGGGGGGGAACAGAAGTGTCTTTGGGGGTTTCTGATCGGGCAAAAGGGCCCCTTCCCTCTTTTATCCGGGCCCCAATTTTTGGGAATCTTGAAACAATTCCCCGGGTTCTACCTGCTCGACTCGCCGTTTATTCGAGAAAGCAGAAAAAGGGTTTTGGGGACAGTTTTTTTCTACCCCTTAAAAATTAGCACCCCACAACTAAGGTTTTGGGGCCAAAAAGTAAATTAAGTGGGAAAAAAATTCCATTAATTTAAAACCTGCCATCATGTCTAAGGTTTTTTTTGTCTCCTCCCCTTTTGGGAGGGGGGGCAATGTTTTGGGGTCGAAATTTAAAAACCCCCCCCATTTTTAGCACACGGGGTACCCCTTTTAAAAAAATTCGCGGTTTATAAGCCAGCATCCCAGCGCCCCTTTCATTGTTTTTTGGGCCCAAAAAAGGGGGGAGGGTTATAAACCCCCCCCATTAAAGGGAAATTAACCCCCCCTGCCCAGGGGGGCAAACAAAATTTGGCCCGGGTATCCTTTTGAAAAAGTTTTCGCCAAATGTCCCCTTTTTGGGGGGGGGTTCCCCCTTTGAAACCCCTAAATTTTTTTTTGGGAAAACTTCAAATTTTCCCCAAAAATAGGAGGGGGGGCAAAACCCTTTAAACCCCAAAAAAAAAAGGGGAAAGGAAAAAATTAAAACCAATTTTAAAGAAACCCTTTTAAAAAAATTGTGTACCAAAAAATTAAGGGAAAAAGATCAAAAAAAGATTTTTTTATATTTTTCTAAATCCCCGGTCTACTATCCCCTTTTCTTGGCTTTTGCCCAACCCATCCAGGTTTTCACCTTTTTTTCCCTTAGACGCCTCGTGAAACCCTTTTTTTCCCAAAAAAGACCTCTTGGCTGTTTTTTCTTTTATTTGGAAAAGGCTTACGACACCACCCGGCGGGACGGCATTTTAAAAAACCCCCCTTTAAATTTTTGGGGGGTTTCCGGGGGAAACCCCCATTTTTTTAAAAATTTTTTTTTTGTCTGATAGACAAAATTTGGGGAAAAAGGTTTTAAAAAACACCTTATCCGATGCTTTTATTTAAGAAAATGGGGTGCCTCGGGTAGTTTTTAAGATACGTTATTCGCTATCGCATAAATAGACGTGGAAACGGGAGTACCCCCCCCCTTTTTTCTTTTTGTGGATAAAAACCCTTTATTTTGGGGTTTTTTTAACTCCACGGGGGGAACGACAGATAAAAAAGCTGTAAACAATCTATGGGGTTGGGGGGGATCTCGTCGTTTTTTTTCGGCCAAAACGACTGCGCCACTTCCCTAGATTACGGGGGAAAAAAACCGTCCCCAAAATTTTTTTAAAAAAACTTGTTTTTTCCTGCTCCCAACCCCCCAAAGGGTTTTGGGGGTTTTTTTTCGTTTTAAACTAACCTTTGGATTTCCCCCCCCATCAAAAACCCGAAAACGAGGGGTTTTTAAAGTTTTAATTTAATTAAAGTTTTTGAGGGCGCTCTTTTGGGGTTTTGAAGGGGAAAAACCCTTTTTTAAAAAACGTCCCTATAGAGCCTTGGTAGATCAAAACTTGTTTACGGCAGTTTTTTATATGGTTTTCCCCTAACCCCCGGGGAAAAATGCTCGAAGCGCCACCAGGGGGGGGGGACACTGGTACTTGGGGCTTTTCGTAAACCTCCACGTAGCATCTTGGGTGACGGCCCGGGGGGCCCCCTTTTTTTACCCGGGGGTCTTACCTCCGGGGGGGAACTTAGTGCGAAATTTTCATTGCATGCCCAAAAAAAGTTGCTTACCCCCCTGTATTTCATCCCCCCAACCCCGGGCCCTTTATGAAAAAAAAAGGGGAGACAAGGCGGGTTTGGGGGGTGATTGGGGGGGGTTTTGACCCCCGGGGTGGGATAGTCCCGCCCAAAAGGGTAAACCCCCCCTCACCAGGGCGAAATTTTCCCTGGAAAAAAACCCCTCCCAAAAGCCAAATTTTTTTTTTCTTGGCCCAAATTCCCAAAGCGACCACCCCCAAAATTTTTAATGAAGGAATTTTAAAAAGACCCCTCTCCCCCCGCTTTTTACGGATTTTTGGGGCAAAACCAAAGATGGCTCAAAATTTGGGGTCTCCGGGGGGGGTGCTTTTGTTGGGAAAATCCAATTTTAAATTTTTGGGTTTCCCCAATGAAACCTGTTTTTTTCTGCTGAATTATATGGGCCCTTTTTTTAAACTTTGTTTTTGTATACCCAAAAAAACACCGTTCTGGGCCTCATCTGCGCGGTTCCTGAGTGTTGTTCCATTGTCCCTCTTGGTGGAATCCCTCGGCAATGATTACGAACAATTTTTAAAAAATTGATTCAAAAGCACCCGGGTCGCCTTTTGCGGGGTTCCGGAGTGGTTTTCCCAGGAAAGAACTGGCGGCCCACGCAGCCAAAGGCACCTTGCCCCGGGGGATTTTGGGGTGTCAGTTTTTTCTAAAGGGTTGTTGGGGGGGTCTTACGCCCCGGCACACGGGGGCTCGACCCCGTCAGAAACAACTGCGGGGTCCATCAGGGCAGGTGTCGCGATGGCCCCTTCATACAAAAATTGGGGAAAAGGGGGGGAGGACGGGGAGAATTCCCGTCGGGCAACATTTTAACCCAGGGATTTTTACCAGGGGGTCCACCTCCATTTGGGGAATTTTTGCGAGCTCCCCTTGTTTTCCCACATTTTGGGGAGTTCCAGATATCCCCTAGCCTGGCCCTTATTTTAAAGGTGACAGGCTGAAGGGGAGTTATTTTTTTTACTCCTTTTACCAAGGCGAATTTTTTAGCCATTTGGGCATTTTTTAAAAGGGTGGGTCATCTGGATTTTATTATATTGACCCTTTTTTAACATTTTTGTATACTTTAAGTGTTTGCTTTCGTTTACCTTTTTAACAAATTTAATAAAAAAATTTTTAAAAACCGTTTTTTTTGTTTTTTTTAACTTTTTTTTTTAATTTTTGGGTTTTTTTTTTTTTTTTTAATAAAACCCTTTTTTTTTTTTAGCAGGTTTTTACCAATTTTACTTTGGGCCCTTTGAGACCCATGGAGGCCTAAAGGTTTTTTTTTTTTCATTTGAAACCACCCTTTTTTTTATTTTATTTTTATATTGCTCTTCACCTTTTATAAAACAGGGGATATTCTTTCTTCCTAGGAATTTTACTATTCTGTAAAGCAAAGGCCAATGCCCCCTGTGTCGAGGGCCTTAAACACAAATAAAATAATAAAATAATAATAAATAAAAAAAATGGGTCCCTTCGGCCATGATCCGACGTAGTTCTTCCCGGGATGGTCGGCTGCATTTTTTTCGGAGCCCCCCACCCACCCCTATTTGGGGCCCACAAAAGGTGCGGGTTCACATCCTGGTTTGCGAACACCAGTCCCCCGTCCCTCTTGCCGCGTTGTGTAGGACCGTGCAGGTCTGGCCCCCCAACCTGATCGCGCGACTGCCGATACTAAATGTTCCCATAACCAGGTAATCAGTGCTGCCGCTACCTCAGCTCTGTTGATTTCTTCTGCTTGCTCAAAAAACCCTTTTAATTTCGGCATTCATTTCTGTAGGCGCTAGACCGCGGTGGTCCCATGGGGTCGCGTCTGAGAACCTCCACTGGTATGACGTCCGGCTTCTTCAGCTACATGAAATCCATCTTGGGAATTTCAATAGTTTCTCTGCAAATGCCGGGAGGCCCCTGTATATTCTTGCGACGACGTACTGTGGCCACTGTAGGTTGTGTCCTAGCCCCGAAAATATCCGGCAATTCTTTCACGTCCTTTGTTGTCCGTATCTCTGAGGTGGGGAAGTAATACTCTGGCCCTTGCTTGTGTTGTTTCTGTCATGGTGAGTTGCTGTCTTGTCGTATCAATATCCAAGCCTAGGGGAGGGGAAGCTGCTGCTTTGCTTCGGTTGAGGACTTATCCTTGTTCAGTGTAAGGCCCATTGTTGTGAGTAGGTGTGGTTTCGTATTCTGGGTTTTCCCGCGTTTTTAGAGTAAAACAGTAAATCGTCGAGATATGCTAAACCTGTTATTCCTGTAAATGACTTCTTCCATGCTTGGACTGCCTCTGTGGCTACTCTTTGCATGGCTGCTGGCGCCATTGCGTGGCCCATAGGTAGTCTTGTTTTCTGCATATTTCTTCCCTCGATAGTATATGCCTGTGAATCGCTGGGAGTCCTTTGCGACCGGGAACTGGAAGAAGCCTGATTTTAAAAACTATTTTCCCTAGCCAAGCGTCTTTTTGAATATCCTGTAAGACTTTCCCGGCCGATTTCAAGCTGAACTCTGGTGTGTTTAATATATTCTGTCCAGCAGCTTAGTCTTGGGTCACCCTGATTTTGTTGATGGACTTCGGAATCAACCATAAAGGGAACGCATCCGTTATAGCTGGATTTTTCCCTGATCAAGCCGGAGTCTACCAATCCTTAATGATCGTGTCCATGATCGGTGGATGAGGCGTTTTCTGGAAATTATGGGGTGCGTTTCTTGGGGCTCGGCCAGAACAAACTCCTTCTTCACATATCCTAACCGCCATTTGTTTTCACCAATATTTTCTGCAGAGGTGGGACCGCTACCGATTCATATTTGCAGTCCTTAAAGTTGGCGACTGGTAGATTTTCATCTTGCAGGAGGATGTCTAGTTTTTTTCCGAATGATGGGAATGGTGAGCCTTCGTTCTCTTCGCCGTTTCATCTCCATTTCGTCTTCCGGTGCAGAGTCTCTTGGTATTGGTGGTCTGGTTCTTGCTGTGTTTCGTATCTTGATTGGTTCGTCTTCTTCTATGATGTCGATACCTAATTCATGAACTAATGTTGCCAATGAGTCGTATTCTTGTGTTTCGGTTTGAAATTCCTGTGTGTGAATCCTTGTAGTTCACCGCGCGGTTGGTAGTAAGCTGCCAAGTACCACGTTTTTCTCCCCTCCAAATTAATTTCCTCGCGTCTCCTTGGATAGGTGTTTCCGAGAGCTAATGTCGAATCCAGGTTGCACTCCATCCGTGGTTACCTCGAGGTTTTCCCAGTCTGTTTCGTTCCACCACGACTCCTCTGGAAGTTCTTCCAACTCTGGTGCTTCCCATTCCTCTTCGAGTAACCAGGCCCAATCTTGATAATAGCTTGGTCCGGCGGTGGTAGGCCTGCTTCACGATAAACCTGTAGAAGGTTTTCTCTCGAGGATGGTGTTTTCTTTGAACGTGCCATTGTTGTTGGGTTCCTTCCCGCTGTCCGACTGAGACCCTCCTCTCCCGAAACAATTGGATAGTTGTGGAGCTTCTCTTGTCCATATTGTTCTAGAAGTAAGGGGCACCCTCCAAACCGTGCTTCTCCAGATGATTCTTACCCACTTTGCATATTCCTCCATAGATAGGGTTGTAAGGCTGGTGTCTTGTCCGGTGATGGCATTGTTCACTCTTTCCAAGAAGACATGGTCATTCATCTCTTGTGGGCAGGACTGATAGGTGTTGCCTACAAAGCTGATATGTGTCTCTGCCCTCCCTCTTCTGGGTTCTGTCAACATATTTCATATAGAAGAGCCATGAGAACCGGCTTCAATATTATCAAGCACATTTACCAACATCTGATATGTGATAACCAGGGGGCCTTTGGATACTTGTGGAGCACGACTAGGTCACCCCGCAGCTCAATGTGTGGCAATGATGGGATCCTAAAGGATGCTTTGCCATCCTCCGCCGCCAGGGTGATCTCGTTAAGTAGTTGATAATGTACACTTTCTTAGCTCCAGTGTCTCTCAGCTCCACATCGTCTCCAAGTCTGGATAGAACCTTGAGCGTGTCCTCGGGTTGGGTGTGCCTAAGCCCCTATGTAAATTAGTTGATCTGGATGCTGAAGGACTCTAATACAGTATCCCACAAGAGCGCCCACCACTTCAGGAAATCAGTCACCATTCTGCCCTGGTTGGCTAGGATATGATTCTCCAACCATGTAGATACAACTGCTCCATCCACGATCCTAGTAACCATAGGACGAAACCAAGTGGGATCCCATCCTCGAAACCTTGTTGGAACATACTCCGGATGCATAATATATAAATTAATTTGGTCGGGGTTCAGTGCCCTGATACATGTCTGCTGTATTGGTGGTAGGTCTTCCGCCCCTTGGGTTTGGGTGTAACTCGTTGTTCACACTTTCACGTGTGAATGGCCTGTGACCCTCCCAGGTCACGTGCGCCCGACGTTACAATCTTTCTTGAAAAAACTGGTGAACGAGGATTTTACATATTCCACAACCTGACGATGTTACTGACAATTTCAAAAATATTCCGTATGTATTTGTTGCAGACGATGCGTTTCCTCTCAGAAAATGATATTTTGAAGCCATTCAGGCAGGGACTATTAGATTCAGCCGAGAAAGAGGTTTTTAACTATCGATTATCTCGAGCAAGGCACATTGTGGAAAACGTTTTTGAGATACTTGCCTCACGGTTCGTATCTTTCAGACCCCAATTAATTTAGAACCTTAGAATATTGAGAAAATAGTAATGGCTACTTGTGCTTTGCATAAATTTTTGATTGAACATCAATCTAAGTACATACGCCCCTGCGAACTGTATACATCAAGAAAAACCATGATGGATCTGTCATTTCTATTGGTTGCGGGGGACCTGGTGGTCTAGGGTAAGATGTCAGACTTCTATGCTGGCGGCTGGGTTCAATCCACGGTTCCGGCACAGATTTATCTGATTACCAAACCCTTCCTTCACATCTGACAAGACATCTTGTGAATGTGGGGAATGCCAGGCCTCCACCGTGGTTCGGATTCCACGTTAAACTGTAGGTCCTCCATTTCATCTCACAATCACCTTCCATTACACATTAGCGTAAGTGCGTATAACCCGAATGGGTAGTAAACGCGTACTAATAATAATAATAATAATAATAATAATAATAATAATATTGGTTGCGATAGTTCACAATCGAACAAGATTACACTAAATCGTCGTAATCGAGGAAATATTTGTAATGACGCGAAACAAATAAGAGAAAAATTCATGATTTACTTCATGAAAGATGGCCAAGTCTCATGGCAAAATAATCACATTTTAAAAAACAAATAGAAACACATTAGGTATTCTTGTTTGTTTGTTCTTAATCCAGGCTTGATAAATTAATGTATTGTGGGTCCAAAAATTTATCTTTGGTAATTAATAATATCGGGGTTTTTTTACCCGCATTTTTTCACATCCGGGTTTTAATTTGACCCCTTTGGGGTATTTTGATCTTGCAAGAAATGAAACGGGTGTAAACCAAATACCGGGCTTGTTGATGCTATCGTTGATGCCCCAAACTTTTTTGACCCCCAAACTTTTTTTTTTTTCCTTGCAAAGGGCAGATATAAAACTTTAATTTTTTGATGACACCCCTTTTTTGGGAGCCCCATTTCAACTTCTTTATCAATTTGCATCGCAGCATCCTTGACGCAGATAGTCTGGCTCAACTTACCACGCAAGGTTCCGATCTTTAAATTTTCAATAAAACTACAATCCTGCCCCCTGCGGGAGGGGTTTAGAATGTCCCCCAACCCCTCTTGTCGTAAGAAGCGACAAAAGGGGGAGGCTTCTGTCGGGACTCCCTGGGTGGGAAAACCCCCACCATATTTTCCTTTCACATTTTTTTTCTTTTCCTTCATTTTCCCCTTTTTCACTTTTCCCCCTTTTCTTTTATCACCTTCCCTTTTTTCTTCCTTTCCCCCCCGTTCATCCGCACAGGGGCCTTTGGCCCCTTTCCCCTTGACCCTTGGAACTAACCCGGCTATTCTCTTTTAAATTTGTACCCTCCCTTTGAGCTCCCGAATGAAAGTCCCGGTTGTAATTTTTGGGAAAAAGGGCCTTTAGGGGACAAAACCCGGGGTACCCTACCCAGAAAAGACCTTGCTTCCGAAGGCCCGGGTAAAATTCATTTCCTGCCCCCACTGCGCATGACCCCTCCTGCCAGCCCCACCAAGGGTTTTGTCATGTCTACGTCGGGGGGTTTTCCCCCCAGGAGGTAAAGGGCCTCATGTTAAAACAATTGACAGGGGGTTTTTCGCCAGTATTGTGCAGGTTGCCCCAAAAAGAGGCCCCTCCTTTGTCACCGCTGACACCTCACTGTCCGCTAGCAACTTACTGCCACACCCCGCTGGCAACCACCCCCGGCCCCCACAGGCCTTTAATGATAAGACCGAAAGGGAAAGGGGCCGCCAGCCCTTTAAAAGAAAAAGCCCGGGGAATTTGTGAGCCCCAGCCCCGCTTCCTTAATTCCGATGGGGGAAAACAAAGCTTAAGCATAACCCATTTATCCCAAGATAAAATGTGCAGCCATCGACTATAAATAAAAAATGCGGGGGGCACTAAAAGAACAAACAAAAACGATTTCACCCTCAAAAGTAAGGCAATCTCTAAAATACCGTTACAATACCTCAAACCGGGAAGGGGACCTCCCGGTTCCCAAATTGCAAGGGAGGGTCACTTGCTAACCTCATGCGTGACATTGAGGAATCTGTAGGAACTTTCCCCCAGCACTCCCGATTATTCCGATTGTAACCAAAAAAAAGGGGACAAAAAAAAAAACCGACACAACTTACTTTTGCAACACCCCCCTTTCCAAAAGGAGTCCGAGCTTTCCAGCTGGGGGTCCCCTATCCCAACCCCCGCCTGCTTTCATGCCGGAATTTTGGAACAAACCCGCATGCCGGCAACCAACCGGGGGGATTGGGACAGGGGGCTCACAAAACCCATGCATCTCCAACACATCAACTCAAGGGCCCTTTCCTCCCGGGGTCTGGGGCCTTCCGAAAGGGAAGGTAGAAAAAAATCCTGGGAACAACCGAAAAGAAAACTCAACCCGGGGCCAAAAAGGAATAAAAAACTAGTCAGGCCCGGTTTTAAAAACCTCCTACACCAAAATTTCATCAGAATATCAACTTTTCCCAACTTCATTGAAATTTTTAAACTCCAAAACATCTAAACACCTGCCATTACCCCCACCGAACAACTCAATAAACGGAACTAAGGGGGCCCAAAAATTTCTAAAAGGCAAACCCCAACAAGGCGTCTCCCCCACCCACCGCCGAGGGGCCCTCCTCAGGGAACACCCCGACTGCCCTGGGGCCACCCGCGACCCTACTGGGGGCCCCCCCCGGGCCCACCTGGGGGGCCCCCCCCACCAACCTGGGACCTCCCCGAACCCCCGGGGCCCCCCCCCAAAACCCCCGGGGAAACAAAAGAACTTGCGGCCTTTTTGGGGTTTGTCCGCTCTGGTCTCTGGGCCCCCGGGGTTGGAGGGGGGGGAACGGGGGAGGCCGGAAGGGGGAACCTGCTGGCCTGGGAAAAGGGGCCAGAGGGGGCGCCGACCAAATGAAAAAAAAAGTCCCAAAACTTAACAAACCTTTTGCGTTAAAAAAACCCCCCAAATCTTTGGGGGAAAAAAAAAGCCTCTCTTGAAACGAAGCCAAAACTTGGAACCGGGCCCCAAAAAGGTCCTTAAACCTTTTTTATTTCTAAAGAAGTGACATATTGCGTGGATGAAAAAATTATATTGTACTAATGTCGCTACTAAATGGAATTGTAGGTTTTTAGCCGGTAGGGAAATTAAAAATAAAATTTTTTTTCCCCGCACCTTCCAATTTTTTTTTTCAAACCCCTTTCCCCCCAACTGACAGCCCATGTTTTGTGGGGCATTAAATCGTACCACAACCTTTTTTTTGGGCCCTAGGGGGGTGGGCTATACTCACGTGCAATATATAAAAAACTAAAAAATATTTTTCTGACTCCAAGGGTTGCTTAGACCCCCCTTTCCCATAAATAACTGATGTGCATCACCTCCCCCCAGTAACGGGTTTTTTAAAAGGGGGCCTAAGGGCCCCTTTAAACAATTCCCCCCCCCCTATATTACTTGGGGCTTTAACGCCCAACCGGGGTTTGGGTCTAATTATCGCGCCCCCTGGGGGAGGTAAATATTCTGTCTGGGGGAAACCCTTTTTAATGAAAACCGGGACCCAACAACTTTTCCCCTTTAAGGGTTCCTCTCCCTCGACCTAATCTAGAACCCCGGGGTCGCTGCCCTTTCCTTGGGGGGCCCCGGGGCATGTGGGCGATCATTTTTTTCCCCTTCTGCTTTCGCAATTTAAACCCCCCCGATAGCCTCCCACAATGGGGCTTAACTGCATGGATAAATTTCGCGAGCTCGCCGTATTTGTAAACCCCTTTTTCCCGGGGCTCGTGTTAAATTCCCCCTTTTACTTGGCCACATGGCGGCGGGGAATCTCCCAAATCCCGCCAAACCCCCCCCACCACCTTTCCCTGGGGGAAAAGGTGTAGTTTTGGGTATTTCTACCGTCGAAGCATTACCCCTTTCCATCCGCCTACCTTGGATAATCAGAATCATTCCGGGATTTGCCTCGAGCTCGCCGTACATTGTGAAAGCAGAAGAGAGTCTTGGGGGCATTTTTACTACCCTTAAAAATTTCCCTCCCCCAACTAAGGTTTGGGAAAAATTTCGAAATTTCGTATACAAAAAACCATCATAACTTTTCCTGCCCTCATAATGGACCTTGCCCTCCCCTTGGGGGCCCAATTTGTTGGGTCATTTTCACCCCCTATCTAGCACTCAACTACTCAAATGATTTTTGCGCGCATAATGGGGAAATAGGCGCCATTCTTTTATTTTGGCAGGCAGGGGGGTTTTCAACTCCCCCTTTTCTTTAATAACTGACCTACCCCCTCCCGGCGGACACACCCCGGGGCCCCACGACATTAATTTGAAAGTTCCTTTTTTCCCCCGCGGAAAGACATTTGTTGCCTCTACAAAGTGTTTGGGAATCTCGTCATTCCCAACACTGTGGAGGCAAGCAAAAAAATTTCCCTAATAAAAGGGAAAAAAAATTTAAACCCAAAAAAAATTAAGCCCCATACCAAAATATTTGTATGCAAAAAATTGGAAAAAAGAAAATAAACTTAAAAGGGTTTTTTTTGAATCCCCCAATCTCATCAAATTAAATTGGTTTTTCGCCGCAACCACTACGGTGGTCCCGTCCGCTCGGACGGCATTTCGTGACGCCTTTTTCCAAAACAGCATCTTTGGCAGTTTTTTCTTGACTTGGAGAAAGCGTACATCCCCAGGCACGGCTTTTTAAAAACCCTTTTTAACGGGGGGGCCGTGGGAACCCCCCTTTTTTATCTATTTTATGTCAATAACCTTGGGGGAAAGGGTTAAAAAACACCTTACCAGTTTTTTTTCAAAAAAAGGGGGGGCCCGGGGATTTTTTAACTTGCGTTTTCCCATTCAAAAAAATGGCATGGGGGCAGCGACACATTCCTTCCTTCACCTCTTTGTATACTACGAAATTTTTTGTATTCCCTCGACCCACAGGCTGAACGGCAGATCAATCCTGCAACTCAGGGGCGTGGGACGCGAATGGTTTTGTTCTTTTCCCCCAAACAAAAGGTCTTTCCCTTCCATAATTAAGTGGGAAAACAACAAGCCCCCAATTTTTGAAACACGTTTTTTACCTTCTCAGACCGAAATTTTGGGGACTTTTATTTTATTTAAATTAACCTTATTTTCCCCCATCAAAGACCTGAAAACGAGGGGCAAAAAACCTCAACCTGCTTTTTAAAAAGGTTACGGGGGGCCTGGGGGGGGGATAGGGAAAATTTTTCGCCTGATAGCCTTTTAAATCGAAACTAGTTACGGCATTTTTTTGTATCACACGAACCTTCGGGTTTAAACGAATGTCCACCTGCGGCATACACTGGCTACTGGGGCATTCGCTCCATCGTAGCAACTTGCCCACCCGGGCCCCCTATCTTCCCCGGGGGCCATCTTCTGGGGTTACTTTCAAAACTTCACGCATCCGGGCAGTTGCCACCGCCCTTTTTTCATCCCCCAAAAACCCGGTTTTATAAACCAAAGGGTAGTACAAGGGGCCCGGTGGATCAGAGCATCGGTTTCGACACTTGGGATAGTCCTCCAAAAAGGTATCCCCACATACCCAGGGCGATTTCCCCGAAATTCGCCTCCCAATCCATTAACTTGCCAATTCCCAAACACCACCCCCCCGATTTTAAAAGAGGCATTTAATGAGCTCCTCTCCACTCCTTTCGGCTTTTTGCCATCATACGGGTGGGTCCAATGTGGGGCTTCCGGGGTCCATTTTTTGGGGGAAAAAAATTTAAATTTTGGTTTTCCCGGGAATCCAGGGTTTTTTGGCAATTTACCCATTTTTTAAATCTCTGTGTTTTGTGTACTGTGTCCCGTTCTTTTTTATCGCACGGGTTCCATGAGTCCTGTTTCATTGCCACCCTCTATCTTGGAACCCCCGGTCAGAATACATGACAAATTTAAAAATTTTTTCATAACACCCGGCCCCTTTTGTGTTCCTTCACGCCGCTCTCAGAAAGAACTGGGGACCAGGCCAAAGGGCACCCGCCCCGGGCGGTAAGGGTGTGTTTTTAGATCTAAAGGTTTTTTTCGCGTGGGGTTACGCACCTGCACAGCATGGTTTCGACCCCCCTCAGAACAAGCTGCGGCCCCAGGGCCGGGGGTCGGGGCCCTCTTCAATACAAAGTCCAACGAAGGGGGCATCTACAAGGCTCCCGTCGGAAAACACAGCGTTACCCGGGGTTTTTATTGAAGGGGCCCCTCCATTGTGTTTTTTCGATGCCCCCCCTTTTGGACCACTTTTGGGGGGGGTGTCGCAATATGCCCCTATCCCCTCATTTTTAATTTTTTAAAGGGCCTTTTTGGGGTTTTTACTACGCGATACGGGGTGGGTTTTTTTTTACTTCTTTTTTATCCCCAGCGGATCTTTTTAATGCATTTAGCACTTTTAAAAGTACTCATGGGGCTTTTTCATTTGATTTTTTTTTTTAAAACATTTTATATATTTAAAATGTTTTTTTTTGTTTTTTTAACGTTTTAAATTTTAAAACACTTTATATTTAATTTTTAAAATTTTTAAATTTTTTTTTTAATTTTTTAAAGTGGGTTTTAAAACCTTTGGGTTTTTTTTTTAGCGGGGGTTTTTCACTTTTTATTCAATAGCCCTTTGAGGCCCCTTTGGGGTTCAAAGGGCATTTTCTCATTTTTAAATAACTGTTTTTAAATTAATTTAAAAATTTTATTATTGTATATTGTTTTAATTTTATCTCCCCCCGTTTTTTTAAAACAGGGACATGTAGCTTTTCCCCATTGGGATTCTACGTATTTAATTTTTTTTAAAGGCCCAATGACCTTACGGTACGGCCCAAAACAATAATAAAATAATAAAAACAACACTGGTTTTTGGTTATTACCGCATCTTTAACCCCGGGAAAAAGAACAAAAAAAAACGCACTTCCCAAAACATTAACTGAGAACTCACAGTTGAACCCCACCCCAACGCAAAAATCAGTTTAACCTTTCATTAAAAATAAAATTCATTTGTCTCTTTAACTCAGTTATTAAACTGAGACGAAATACCCACACACTTGAGGTTAAATTTGTTTTTTCCGCGTCATTCTGGCTTCGGGGCTGGGGGGCGTCGTCTAGACCTACCCCCGAGTATCTCACTGCATTTTTTTTTTTGGTGAGGCATTTATGTTTTTTCTGGGCCTGGAGGGCAGGGGTATAGTCGACAATGAACGAGGAGGAAAAAGGGGTCAAATAGGTAGGTGGGTTGGGGGAAAAGGGGTTTTTGGGGGGGAACGGGGGAGAATACGCGGTGGATAGGGGAAGGTGTCGGTGTGAGAGGCCTTGAAGACAATTTTCTCCCCGGGCCGGGGCGTAACCTCCTTTCTGCGACGGTACTGAATGGTGTGGAGGGGGGGGGGGGGACCCGAAGGTTTGGCGCAAAAATAAAAAAGGGGGGGGGGGAGGAAATAAAATTGCAGCCCGGATTGTTTTTACCCTAGGGAAGGATATAGTGGCACCCAAAGGGGTTTTGAACGCTGGGGGAATTTAGGTTAACAAATGAAACAAAAAAAAAGGGTATAGACAGGATTTTTTTCTTTTTTTTTTTCTTATCTCCGTACGTGCAATTTCTATCAGCGAGAGGGGTTCCCAACCCTCCTCCCCTTATTCTCTAACTTTTTCTAGCATGTCTATTTTAACCTTCTTATATTAATCTAAGACTAAACTACTGCACATTATTAATATTTTTTTTTCATTGAATAGTTTTTTTTGTCCTTTTTTTTGTTTCGGTCTTTTTGGGTTGATCTAGCCCTTTGTCCTCGGATCTCTTAGGTTTTAAAAAGTGGACTGGCCTCAGGGGGGACGGACCCATCTACCGGACCGCCGGGGAAGGCCGGGAAAAAGGGAGGGAGGGCGACGTGGTCCAAATGGTCACTAAGTCCACAACAAACTATACATTGAACCATTCATTTTAAACCTCATGAAAATGTACTTGTGGGGTCCACCTAAGCAAGTTTTAGCCGCTTCAATTTCCATTTTTTTGGGGAAAAGTATTCTTTACCTGAATTTCGCAGTTTCTTACCACAATTTCTTCCATTTTCCGGGGTTTATCTTTATTTTTTTACTCAAGTTGCCTATTTTTCCGTTGATTGATCATTGATAAGCTGCATCATAAGGGTCCAGCACTTTATTTACATCAAACTTGGTCTACGTATCATCACATTGCAGTCCGTCCCGGTGCTGCTTGTAGAGGGGTGCTCACTTAGACAACTTTAGAAGACTCATCTGATACATGAAGAACATCCGATACTAAGAAACACTTTCTTTTGATTTCAGCTTTTGCTAGGAAAAAAACATTAAAAATAAATTATACTGCAAAAAGTGCATACCTACAGTAAAATAAAACGTTGTATGGGCTGTAAAAATTTTTATAATTAAAACATTGCTGAAGGGGGCAACGCTGGCAAACAAATAAAAAACCACCATTCACACAGTTAGGGAAAATCCCTACAACAGCATTTCTCCCTTTCGTTTTCCCCAAAATTTGTGGGACTCTTAGTCATGCTGAGGTTGCGGGGGTGGAGGGGTCTTAGCGCGCTATGTCTCAACAGGGCGCAGGTGGAACACGAGGCACTTTTTTTGATCATCGGTGATTTTGTCGTCACATGTTTCTCACAATTTTGTCTCATCTGTTCGGGTTCCTTAAATCCAGCTCGAAGGATATTTTCAATAGTCAAGTGTAATTCTCCTTCTAAACCCTAAACTGAAACATAAGGTTTAGTACCGACATTTATTTTGCACTCATCAATCAAAAGGGGCCCAAAAGGCATTCCAATTCTCACTGTTTTTGATATTCATTTTAAACCCTAACCCTTTTTCATACTATGGTATATAAAAAAACAAGTGAAAAATAAAAGCAGTTAAAATAATTTGTTTGTGAGTCAACCTGTTGTTTCATGTTCGAGTATTTTGATGTTTTTAAACGTCATGCCGAAACAGCTTTTGTGGTATTTGGGTCAGGACGCTCCTTACTTCTTGGCCAAAGGCGGGTGCCTTAACCAAACCCAAAATATTCATTTAAATATTCTTTCCTGTACTTTGTTAAAAAGCTTTCTCAATTCAAGCCCAAAATTTGGATTGGAAAAGGGAGTAAACAAAATTTACTTGACCCAAGCAAGAACATTATTCCGACACCCACCATACCCCGCGATGACTTTTACACTGCAAAAAAGGGAAAAATCACGCATTAAAAAGGTATCAGGTTTTCATTGGAATCGACCAAAAACATTCAACCTCATTCCGGGAGTTTGAAGCCTCAGTACCATTTCTAAAAGAACTCTAAAACTTCAAAAAATTGAGGAGAAAGTTTTTTCCCCCGTGACACTTGAAAATTGGCAACAGGATTTATAGCAAAACGGCAATGAATTTCCTTTTGAAACAATATTTATTAATAAAAACTTAGAGTAAAACGAAAAAAATAACCCTCAAATCGAACCAAAATCGCTGAAGATTTGGAAGCAAAATGACGAAAAGTCACTTTCCCCTCTGTATTAAAACATAAGGAAAAAAAAAAAAGGGTCTTTAAACTCCCCTTTTTTCTAAACGGTTTTTAAAAATCTCCCAAAATGGGGACCCAAGGCAACGCTGTTTCGCCAAAAATGATAAAAAACTAGCACTTTTTTTTCAAAAACGTTTTAAAAAACTAATTCCCCACTGTTACCCAATCCTATTTTCGTTTCCCCCCTGCTAAGTGATAATTCCTTCTCGGTGATTAAAAGGGGATTCATCTTTTTCACCGGTGCCTTTAAAAAGGGGGTCAATTGGATCACCCTGACGGTCCTAACCCATTTTAAATTTTTGGGATTTTCCCACTATGGTTCTCTTTTGCGATTGCAACCACAAAAAAAAAATGTTTTTATAAAAAACCTTTTTTTGTCATCTATACCCACCTTGATGCACATAGTCTAAATTCCCCTCAACACGATACCAATGTCTTAATTTACTTTTAACACTACAAAATTTCTACACAATTAAAAGGGAACCTGCCAAGTGGATAAAGGGAGCTTTCCCCCCCTTCAACACTCAAAAGGGCTTCTTGTCAAAAATAAATTTTTCAAGATAAAAAAAAATTACATTTATCCCCCCGAAACCTAGTTTTCTCCTTACCTGGGATAAAGGGAAAGCTGAGATAATTTCGGCAAAAAAAAATCATTCTTTCTACATAAAAAAAATTATTTCAAAACCCCCAAATCCAAACGAGGATCAACTTTTAAATCTGAAAATTTAAACATTAATTTAAAAGATACTACAAATAAAGAGGGGAAACCAAAAAAACAAATTTTTATTTTTTATAAACCTATAAAAACTAAAACTTTGGTTCCCTTAAATTACCTGATAAAACTAATGCTTTATTATGAAAAATAATTAAATTTTCATTAATAACCAAAAAAAAAAACTTAGTACAAAACTTAAGGTGGGGTTCACCGACACTGGGGTTTAAAAAGGACTCCACTACCATGGCCTGCTCCATCTGGGGGAAGCTTGGATTTTTCTTTTAAAGGGGGGGCCCCGGGGGGAAAATCTACACATTTCAAGGATACCAACTACAAGTTCACAGGAATACGACCTTTATTGTAAACCCTGCAACTCTCCCTGTGACTTTCAGATTCTGAAAGCACGAAAAACCTTCAAAAAAGAAGGGTCATTAGGACTCCCAGCAAAAGACAACATCCCCAAACCCCTAAAAGGGGTGGTTGTTTTTATCCCCAAAAATACCGATAGGGCCAAATCCCAATTTTGGGCTTTAAGGTCGAATTTAAACCCAAATTTAAAAAATCTAAGTCACGGGCCCATGGACTTTAACCCTGTGATAGATGGGCATCTACCCTTTAAATTTTTGTTAAAATCTTTCAACATATTTGGGAGGAAAATAAGGGCTGGGGTAATATGTTTAAAGCCCCATCCAAAACCAGTGCTTGAAAGATTGATTTAAAACAAAGGGCCTTATAAACTTACTCTTTCGAGGGCACCAAAAACACCAAACTCTAAGTTTTAGGGGGTTTTTTTATTCCTTTTTGTTTCAAGGGGGAACAAACAAAATTGGAAAAATCCACCCAAAACCAAAAACTAGGTTACCCTTTGCCCCCTGGTAATGGACCACAAAGTCCCGAACACTTTCTCTTAGGACTTTTGGCATATCGGCCGAATTTAACCAACCAAGTTTTCTGAGGGGGTTTAGTTTTAAGGGGAGGTTTTACAACTAACCCAATCTCGACGTACAATCGGGGGGCCGAAAACCTCTTTCGATATTTCTGTTTGTCTTTAGGACTCCCAGGCGACCTGCAAAAAGAAACTATGAAAATAACTCAAACATGGGCCCAATATTTGGCACCCAAAACCTTCTCCTGCCACCTTGATCTAGGAAACTACAAACCTTTTAAAACACCATAATTCACCTTTCTCCCACTTTTCAAAGGGGTTTTAATACAAAAAGGGGCTTCTCTTTGATTACTGGGTACGTATAACAACGCTGTTTCCATTTTTCCCACCAATGAATCCAACCCCCCATCAACCTCGAAAGGGGGTCGGGTACAAAAATTTCCTTACCAAAAAAAATGGTTATTAAATTTTAATTGTTTAAGGCGCAAAACCAACGACCCATTTTCCCCCCAAATTGCTTTGGGGAGATCACATCCACCCAAGGGGCCCTAAAATATTGTCACTGAAAGCAAAATCCCCGGCGAAATATCATAAAATTCTCTACCCCCCAAAAACCAATCGAACACACCTTCTCGAAATGCTGTACTTCTTTTCCGCCTCCGAAATTTTACTCACAAAACCCTTCCGGATAAAGCTGAGACAGCACACCCCGAACAAAAAACATCCCCTATAGCTGAAAAGGGGGGAAAATCCATCTTGAGCACTTCTAGAGAAACTAACGACTTTTTTAACAAATAAAATGCCTTAACTGGTTTTCCCCCCAAAAAAATTTTTAAAACCCTTTTCCTTTTGAAGAGCTCAAAGGGAGAACCAATTTCAAAAAAGGGGGAATAAACGTGCTAATACGCACACATGCCCATGAACGTTAAAACACCTTATTTCGGGCGGGGGAAAATAAAAATGGTTTTACTCGCTCAGTCCCCCAAACAGGTCCCTCTAAAAATAAAAACCAAAGATTTAAAAGGACTTGGGGGGCCCACGAATTTTTATCAGATTTACAGAAACCTACAATCTGAGTTTACGCAAGACCACCCTCATTATGACCTTTTTTGTCCCCAAAGTGAAATTTATATAGCAAAGTCATCAAATAATTAAAGACAATTTAAAACTTAAAATTTCCCAAAAAATGTCCAAACACGATTTAAAAGCCTACCCCCAATTAAACATTCTAGTGGATGCGGTTAAATTCTAAACTTGCCACGGAGTAAAAAACGCAGTGACTACCCAGTCTTTTTAAAAAAACCCAAAAGCCTCTCCTGAAGCGGAGGTCCATGAGAGACTGGGAAAGGCAAAGGACCTAAAAAGGCCCTCACCAATTTTTATTTTTAAGAATAATAAAAATATTTAGCACCGCGTCTTACTACCCGTTCGTGTTATACGCTTTAAGTACTAATTACCTAATGGATTAGGAATTGGAAGGTTGAATAAGAGGAAGTGAACCCGCATTTGCGTGGAGGGAGAGATTTTTAAGAGATAGCGTCAGGGTTTGCGAGACAATAAATCTTATTAATAAAGTATGTCGCTACAAATTGAATTGTAGGGTTTCTATGCTCGTGTAGAGGAAATTAAACAACAAATTTTTTCCCCTGCATCTTTCCATCTTGTGTTTGCAGGAGACCCACTTCCCCCCCAAATATAACCCGATGCTTTGTGGGTACGATGTTATCGTACCGACAACCTTTCTTGATCAAACTAGCGGAGGTGTGGCTATATTTCACGAAGCATTATACCATAAAATATTAATATTGTTTTCTGATCTCCAAGTTTATCGCTGTCCAGTCTCCCCTTTCTTTGGAGATACAGTATGATGCATATACTTCCCGCCGGGGTGAACGTATTTCCCAAAAGGGGCCTAGAGGCCCTCTTTAAAGAAAACCCCCTCCCCTAATCATCTTGGGGATTTTAATTCGCATAACCTGTGTGGGATCTAATTTTACAGATGCCGCGGAGGGTAAAAGGATATCTTGTCTCAGAAACCTGGTGCTAATGAACACCGGACCCAGACACTTCGCCACCTTTAATGGTACCCTGCCATCGACCTAACTTTATAACCCATGGATCGCTGCTCTCTTCCTTTGGGATTTTCCATGCGAACCTATTGGAGCGATCACTTTCCTATTCTGCTTTTTCTCCATCTAAATCGCCCAATACAGCCGGTACCCCAACGGGTGATTAACTGCCTACTGAAAAATTCCGCGAGCTCGCCGTATTTCATTTCCTCCTCCTCCTGACAGTCGAGATAAGACTGGGTATTTTTCTACTCGGTTATCGCGGCAAACGAGGGCTTCCACCCTAAATCTTTGCCTAAACTGACCGTCGAAGGGCCCTACGTTTCTTTTTATCATATCCACCTTTGAAATCTGGAGTTATTCCGGGTTCACGTGCTCGAGCTCGCCGTGTCATTTGGAAAGCTAAATCTTGGGGAAAATTTTTTCTATCCTTACAATAATTCACTCCCACAACTAAGATTTGGGGCAATATCCGTAAATTACGTAATAGCAACAATTCCAATAACAATATACTTGCTCTCATGTATAACTTCACGTGTCTCGTCCCCTGTGGAGGGCATTAATGTATTGGATCGTGCTCGCCACTATTTCTACACTGCGAGCTACACTAACGAGTTTCGCAGTTTATAAGCGGAACATCAAGCACCATGCTAGATTTTGGCCAAAGTTGGGGGAGGATTATAACTCCCCCTTTACCAAAGATGAACTGACCTCGCCCCGTCCCAGGCCGGCACACAGCCTCTGGTCCAAAGACATTCATTATGAGATGTTGCGTCATTGGCCCCCTGCCGACAGGCACTTTTTTTAAACCTCTACAATAGTGTTTTGGAATCTCATCAGTTCCCATCACTATGGAGACAAGCAACCGTTATACCTATACATAAGTTCAAAGATAAATTAGAGCCAACTAGCTATAGACCGATAGTTTTAACTAATTGTCTATGTAAAATATTGGGAAAAATAATAAATAAGCGACTTGTATGGTATTTTGAATCCCGCAATCTGCTCTCTAATATTCAATGTGGTTTTCGCCGTAACCGATCCACGGTGGATCACCTTGTCTGTCTAGAGACGGCTATTCGTGACGCTTTTCTCCATAAGCAGCATCTTCTGGCTGTTTTCTTTGATTGGAGAAAGCATACGATACCACCTGGCGGCACGGCATTTAGAAAACACTTTTTAATTTGTGGTTTCGAAGGAGCCTCTCAATTTTTATATATAATTTTATGTCGGATAGACACTTCCGGGTAAGGTTGAGTAACAACTTATCCGAGATTTTTATTCAAGAAAATGGGTGCCTCAGGGTAGTATTCTGAGCTGTACGTTGTTCGCTATCGCAATAAATAGCATGTTGACAATGTGCGCATGCCTGTAACGATCATGCCTCTTTGTGGATGACAACGCAATTTATTGCAGTTCTTCAAGTCTCCACAGGACTGAACGGCAGATACAGCTCTCTGTCAACAATATTTGGTCGTAGGCCATCGCGTAATGGCTATCGCTTCTCTGCTTTGACGAACATTGCTGCACATCTGTCTAACAAAGGTAGGACATATCCAAATTAACATACAATTTATTGAAAACTTTAACGAAATACGGTTGAAATTATAATTAAACTAAAAATTCCAACAATAAGTTTAAACTTCTCAATAGAACAAGAGTAATATTATATTGATGAGAATAAAACCATCGCAATAGTAAGATTTAGTATGGGAATGAGTTTGTGTTCCGATGTCACATTCATTTTTTTTTAATATCTCATCTGCTAATCTTTTTATCAGAGGATATTTGTATCAATGGGGGTCAAAAGAAATGAGCTGAATTATCAAATAGCGGGAATTCTGTATTTGCGCTTTTAGTGATATTCTAAACGGTTTTTTTTCTGTGTGTAAACGGGCTTTTTAATATACCTCCTGGAAAAGTTGACTTGAGAAATAACCGATCAAAATAGGTTTTTTTAACAGTCCTCCTTTTCCAGGATTCTTACACAAATGGATCATCTGCATCCTCATCCTCGGTCAGTTTGATAGTTAATATCTACCTTTTTTATGTTTAAGCGTATCGCTTTTCAAACACCCATCCATTCTATTTTCAATTCTTTACAAATCCACCTGGTTTACATTGGTTCTATTGTTTAAAATATCCCCTTATATTTCTTTAAACCAATTTTAAACGGTGCATTGCTGACCCGATCAATACTTGAACACTCAGTGGAAATGTTTAGTATTATTCCTGTCCAAAACGGTGCAAAAGCTATAAGTCTTGTTAAAAAATATTCTGAGAATTCGAGACACTTGTACTCATTTTTAATAGTTCCATAACCTACTTTGGTGATGGATAGTTCGATAACATCCTCATAAGAAAAGTGAAATATACCCTTAAAAATGGACTATCTTTATATATAGTTCCAGTATCAAGATGTTCGAGATCTACGTCGACATTTTTCTTGGGATTCTCGTCAATAGCGACGAGTCACTAGTCGAGATTTAAAGCCTCTAATAACTCTTGAGTGGCATTCTCTGACACTAACAAGATAAAAAAAAATTCTACACTTGTCAGTTAGGTTTTGGAATGTTTTACACATAAGAAGAACACCGATTACCTCAAGATAAATGTTTTGATCTTATTTTTGTGACACAGCCTTTTAAGTGACACTGAAACCATTTTCATAAGTGTGCACAACATGTGTGAATTGTTATTAAGTCTTTAATGCGAGCATTACAACTGGGCCACGTTCACTGACTAGGAGGCTTATAAAAGATATAGATGTCTTAAAAGCTAATAGCTTATTTGGAACAACGCCCATAGTGAATTGCGCCACGTTCACTTTCCAAAACATAGACATATATTAATTTTATCTACTCCACCTTACTCTGCTTACAAGTAATACAAGACATAATTTTATATATAAATTTTACTTCTTTATTCAAGTTCGTCGTTGTTGGTAAACATTTGTAAGAATGCTAAACCAGTTAAGTCTTTTACAGATTTGTTGTCGGTAAACATTTGTAGGAAACTGCTTTTACAAACTGACACTTGGTTACTAAATAATTTTTTAAAGTAAAATGTGTGATCTTATAAAAATCTTTCTTTAACCTAATTTCTTTCCTCGCTTTTTTTTAGCTACATTCTGTTGGCTGACTGAATTTAATATAAATTTCTGTCTGAAAATCTAAGAGTGTATTCATAAATATATATAAAGACGGGTGAGAGAAAATAAAATTGAGAATTGAACTGCGAGTGAAAGGATTCGCACGCTTTTGTTGTCCTGGATGTATCTTCGGATGCGGTGGCCCAAATTTTTGGTGAAATGTGACTCTTCATCAATAATGTCTCTAACAAGGTAGTCGCAGAATTTACAGATTTCTTCGTTTTCGGTATATTAGGCATAGTTTCTGATACAAAAAAGTCGCCCACGTCTTCTGGCCTCTAAAAATGGCATCTCGAAAAATTGTTTTTTAGATACTGTCCTTAAGGGAATTACTGTTGTATTTTAGATAAACCAAGGGACTGAATGGTCGGTACCATGCTTGGTTTAAGATGAAACTGGGCAACCTATAATGTTTGTCTGCGGCCTTTTCATGATAACAGCTTTGTGTATTGCATGCTCAAAATCAATCACAACATTTGTAGGATTAAAATAAGATAAATTGAGTACAATTTCTACTAACAATTAAAAAAAAAAGTACTTGACATGCTTTTTGAAGGCAATACACCAAATACTAATGGAACATAATGCCCATCTTAAAACCATGGATCGTAAACATTGCGGTAAAATTTATGTACAAACTGAAAAGTTCCATATATAAAAAAGGTATCCATGGAACACAGAAAGTTAAAATTCGAAAGCAGGAGAACACTATGATATTGAGAACCATATCGACAATGAAGCAATACTTCAATTTAATTCGTTTTTTTTGGGTAAATCTAGAAACACTGGAACAAAAACAAATTATTACATTTTGTATTGCAATACTTTTCAATATTACTTCTGTTGGAAACAAAAACCATGCTTTTCCATAGTAGGCCAGTAATGAAATTAACTATAGTTTTTGTTGCAATTTAAATACAATAAAATAAATGGTACACCTAATGTTAAAACTAATTTCTCATCATTATATTATCTTCGAACAAAATTCCAAAAATAAAAAATACATTAAATAATTTAAAAAAATCTCGTTATAAACACCCTAAAAAATATTTACCCGAAAAAATTAAAATTCTAATCTAATCTTGTCAAAACGCCCCCTCAGATAACTACCCCATTTTGAACCAAATTGCTAAACCATTTACAAAAATAAATATTATGTCAAAATACCCTTAAACAAACTCTTACTAAATAAAATATATTAATCTTTATTATCATGTCCAGACACCCTTTTGAAAACCAAATCTCTCGTGCCAGCTTGAAAATATTACTTATTTTCCAAAACTAACTCAACAAAATACCTAAAATGAAATCTTCCCAGAAAAAATATAATTTAGTTTTTGAGAGCTAGGGGCAAAATAAAAAAAATGTCAGAGGGTATAAAGATATTACGCCAATAAATCCACAAGCAGTTTTTCTGAGTTCTGAACCCGGACAGACAGACATACACAGACAGAATTAAAAAAAAAACTTTTTTGGTTTCTTGTTACATAAAACACACACAATGAAAAATAATTCATAATATCTATAGGCCTTTTGATTTAATTCCTTAAAAAAGTCACTTAACCCTCAACACTTTTAATACTTCTACTTGATTCGTTGAAGTTTCGGAACACACACCGCGCCTGGCCGTGTAGATTTTTTTTCGTACCAATCATGCGTTGTAATTAATATCTTCTGCATCTTGTGTTCCCAACTCAGAACGTATGAGTTTCTATGTCTCTCACATAAATTTTCCTTAGCTCTTCGCTTTGAAAACATTGCTTAACTGCCTATTTAAATTTTCACCACTTCGTGATTATGATTTGTATCACCATAGATTGTAACGTACGTCTACGTGTCCGTGTACACTTTTGTTGAACACTTTTTGTTACACATCTCCAGCAAACTTTACCATCGGAATAGCATGAGCCATTGAAAATTTGTTGCTTTCGAGAACAAGCAATTTTTTTTTTACCCTTTCACTCGACATAAACTACCTTCCCATTTTCAATTAAGTTATGTAACTAACCACTTGTGCCTACCTTAATTAGACCATTTTACGGTCCTAGTTCACAGACCGCTCGCTCGCAGCACGGCCGGACGGAATGACTCACCCGCCTAGCATGCTGCGAACTGTAACATGAAAGACGAGTTAGTTAAGGGCATTACTACCACTGGTAACTCTAAGCTTCGCATGAATACATGACTTGCTTTATATGGTAGTTTACGTCAAGCGCCTTAAAAGTGTCGGCACAGAGACACAGAAGTAAGGTGATACTTCATGATCAACTGTTTGAACTTAGGTTTGATAACAGTTTGTCTTGTACTTTGAAAAAAAACCTTCTTAGAGTATCGAGTGAGGACTGGGATGTGGGTCATGTTGGACACCCGACCTCTACCACCATTTTTGAAAACGCCCAGCATTTATGCTACGTTTGTGCTGGCTAGTGCCTACCGCTAGTGCCTACCGCTATGCCTGCCGCTAGTGCCTTAGGCTGGCAAACAGGGAAAAGCATCACACACGTCCTCTTTTCTGATCAGTATCCCTTGCTGCGTCAGGTCAGCAATGACGATATCCATGTCGTGAGGGCCGGGTCCTTATGAAGTGTGTGTGAGCATCTCGGGTCGGGAAGATATGCTCCGTTGCAATGGAAGCGAAGCGACGCTTGTTTTCCAGACGATATCCGTATGGGTTCTACGCCCTGCGACGCATATGTACATTCCTCGAGCGGGATGAAGGGCATCCTTGCTCTGTCATCAGGTCGCGGACTTTTTTTACAATGCAGAGAAGGGGATTGCCTCCCGTAATCTCCTGCTTTTTCTTCTTCATCCCTATACGGTCGTCCGGAGCGAGTCTCTGTGATTTCGGTCTTCTTCTTTGTATTGTTTCTGGTCTCTTCTTGTATTGGTTTCTGGAGCGGATCTTCTAGTATTTTAAATTCCCAATTCCTTGTATGAGGCTCTCCCAGGTCGTCTTGTCCTTGAGTTTCCACTGTCAGTAACGGGCCTCTTCTTCGTACCATGTTCTCACGTCTCGAGATCAGACAGCTCCTCCGGTGTTTGCTTCCTCACTAACCACCTCACCCGCAGCGCTTGAGTCTATACCTGGTGGTTCAGCGGACGTCCACCGTTGTATCCAGGTCCCAGATTCCGCAGATCTAGAAACTCTAGATCTTCTTCAGTGACGTCCTGCGCGTTGATCCAATCAATTGATCATCCGTGGGAGAGGCCGGCCTCCCTGTATGCTCGTAACTAGTATTCTTGCGATGGTAGGCTCTTTTTTACTTCTTGCCCATCGTTGTTGCCGCTCCCCCTGCATGGCTAGCTTTTCACCTATTTATATAATCTCATTTTTCTAGAGCCTCATTTTTTAAATGTTCTCTTTTATACTTTTGATTAAATGGGATGTTCCCGTTGTGACGTTGTCACAGACATAAATGCTAACATGGACGATCTAGCTCACCTATCTGGTCCCCCTTTGACTGGGCTGGATCTCGACTTCATGAAACACGCACACTCTACTCCACTCAACACACGTCGGCTTACTGACCGCCCGTGGCTCGGAGGCCCGATTAGAGCAAGACTCGGACAATAGAACATCGAGATGCGCTAACACCGTATGCGCTGAGGTTTGTGTTCGAGTGAAACAAACTCTCCACCGGCCGTGATTTGAAATTAATCACGAGAATCGTCGAGACTTCTCCCGAAGCGACGTACACCCCTCTCCCTTCACCCTAGTTGATTCCGCCGTTTGTGAACACGTGATTGACTTTGTACAGTATATAACGCTGGACTGTGTAGTGATGTCACTCATTTCTCTGCACTCGATTAGTGAGACACTTGTCTTAGATTTAGACGTAGGTTGCTGTTCGACGTATTCTTAAATATGTTTGGGTTAAAAATTGTTCAAAATTTAATTTCGACTTTAAATATAAATCATGAATTACTAATACTATATTTCTCTGAGACTGCAGGATTTGCCTGTCAGCCATAATGGTTTATGCTCTAGCTTTTTCTTTGGTACTTAACGTTGTGTCCGCCACGCGACGGGTGGAACTTTGGCATGGCCCATCTAGGGCGCTAATGAACTTTAGCTTTGTCGCCATCTGGGCCTAATAATTTCTGTTTAACGTGTAACTTACTTAAAATAATATTCTGGTTCTAAAGGTTAAAGGTTTGTTACGATTGTAAATTTTTTTAAATTGTTATTCACTCGGGGGGCGCGAGCCCGTCACCCACACATTGGTCATTATAATAATAATAATAGATTGGACTAATTTGATTAGGAACTATTGTAACAGGTTAGTTAGGTTAATCATTTTCTCTGTTTCGCCTTATAATGCAGTCTATTATAAACTTCAAACTTATGTCAATGTAGTGTCGGCATCGCCTGTCGTGTAACATATATATATATTACTTGTATTTAACTTTCTTGCTAGTTAGTCCGCCTTCTTGCGAGGGTCAATTTAATTATGACTACGTTGTATTAGTCATTCTGTTTTCTCTTAACGACTTGGGGTCTTGCCCCTTTTATTTATTGTTTTATCTCGGGCCCTATCGGCCAGCACTCGACTTTCCTAAGTGCCTCGCTCTTTATGTCTGCGAAACAAATTAACAAAACAAATTAACAAAACAAATTATTTTCAGCTCATCTTGATTTTTTTTTCTGGACACAATTATGTATTTAAATTCTAGCTATGGTGACAATATTCTAGCAATTAATCTAGATAGTCTACAGGGTGACCGGTGGTTCTAGGGGTAAGGTGTCAGACTTCGTGCTGGCGGCCGGGTTCAATCCTCGGTCCCGGCACAGATTTATCTGATTTCCAAACCCTTCCTCCTCTGACAAACATCTTGTGAATGTGGGGAATTCCAGGCCTCTTACCGACTACCCATCTCTTCCAAAATAAACCGAAGCCTCTCCTGAAGCGAGAGTACAGTAGAGACTGGGAAAGCAAGAGGGCCTAAAAGGACCCAACAAATTTTTATTCTTAAAGGATAGTGAAATGGATTGCGAGATAACAAATTTCATACTAAAACTATGTCGCTACTACAATGGAATTGTAGGGTTTTTTATGCTCGTGTAGAGGAAATTAAACTACTAATTTCTTCCCTTTCATCCTCCCATCTTGTGTTTGCAGGAAACCCACTTCCCCCAACTGACAACCCATGCTTCGTGTGTACGATGTATATCGTACCGACAAGACACTCTTTGATGGGCTAGCGGAGTGTGGCTATATTTGCACGTAGCAACATATATCATAAGTTTATAAATTATTGTGTATATCTTCAAGTGATTGCTGCAGAGTCTCCCTTCCCCATGGAGGAACCGAATGCTGCATCTACCTCCCACCATTTGAACGTGTTTCCAAGAAGACTCTAGAGGCCCTCTTTATACAACTTCCCCCCCCCCTATATCATCTTGGGGACTTTAAACGCGCATAACTTGGTGTGGGGTCTAATTTTACAGACGCCCCGCGGAGGATGGTAGAGGATATTCTTGTCTGGGAAAAACCCGGGGTTAAATGAACACCGGGACCCGACACACTTCTCTACCTTTAATGGTGTATCCTCTGCCATCGACCTAGCTCTATGTATGCCCCGGGATTTGTGCTCACTTCCTTTGGGAGTTCACCTCGGGGCCTATTGGCAGCGATCACTTTCCCATTCTGCTTTCACAAATTCAAGATCCTCCCCCGTACAACCACGGTTCCCCCAATGGGTTCTTAAACGTGCTAATTTGGGATAAATTCCGTGAGCTCGCCGTATTCGTCGAACCCCATTCTCCTGACTCGATTTAAAGGCTGGGCAATTTACTTCGACGGTCATAGCGGCGGGAGGGCATCCATCCCTAAATCCTCGTCAAACCCGCGCCACCGTCCTGTTTCCTGGTGAACGAGAGTGCCGGCTGGCTATTTCTAACCGTCGAAGAGCCCTGCGTATCTTTAATCGACGCCTACTTTCGGAGAATCTGGAGTCATTCCGATTCTACGTGCTAGAGCTCGCCGTATTATTCGAGAAAGCAGAAGAGAGTTTTGGAGACAGTTTTTTTTCTACCCTCACTATTTCCACTCCCACAACCAAGGTTTTGGGATCACATTCGTAAAGTACGTAGTAGCAAAAATAACATTTATAATATACCCGCACTTATGTCAAATGGTTCACTTGTCTCCTCCCCTATGGAGTCGCCAATGTATTGGGCTCGATGTTCGCCGCTATTTCTTGCACTGCGAGCTACTCTAACGAGTTCGCGGTGCATAAGAGAGCATCGAGCGCCGTACTATTGATTTTGGCCAAGTCGGGGGAGGATTATAATTCCCCCTTTACGCAAGATGAACTGATCTATGCCCTCTCCCAGGCAGGTAACACAGCTTCCGTCCAGATGATATCCACTATGAAATGTTGCGGCAGCTTCCCCCTGCCGACACGCATATCTTCTGGACCTCTTCAATAGTGTCTGGGAATCTCATCATTTCCCATCACTTTGGAGGCAAGCAAATCGTTATCCCGTTATATAATAGTGACAAAGATAAATTAGAGCCAACTAGTATCGACCGATAGCTTTAACTAGTTGTGTATGTAAAATACTGGAAAAAATTATTAATAAACGATTTATATGGTATTTAGAATCCCGCAATCTGCTACTAATATTCAATGTGTTTTTCCGCCGGAACCGATCTACAGTGGATCACTTGTCCGTCTAGAGACGGCTGTTCTGACGCTTTTCTCCATAAGCACACCTTCCGGCTGTTTTTCTTCGATCGGGAGAAAGCGTACGACACCACCTGGTGGTACGGCATTTTGAAAACACTTTTTAATTGGGGTTTCGAGAAACCTTCCTTCTTTTATATCTAATTTTATGTCAGATAGACACTTCCGGTAAGTTTAAGTAACACCTTATCCGATGATTTTATTCAAGAAAATGGGTGCCTCAGGTAGTATTCTGACTGTACTTTTTCGCTATCTCGATAAATAGTATTGGACAACGTGAGCTCACCTGATCGTTCATGCCTCTTTTGATGACTACGCAATTTATTGCAGTTCGTCAAGTCTCCACAGGGCTGAACGACAGATACAACTGGTGTTAACAATCTTTGGTCGTGGGCATCGCGTAATGGCTTTCGCTTCTCTGCAGCCAAAACGACGGTCGTTCCACTTCCATAGATTACGCGGAATAAAAGCCAGCCCCCATATTTTAATGAACCAACGCCGTTCTACCAGTCTCACAAACCGTAAAGTTTCTGGGACTTTATTGATTTTAAATTAACTTGGATCCCCCACATCAAAACTTGAAAGCGAGGTCTATAAAAGCACTAAACCTGTTCAAAGTGGTTAGCGTCGGTCCTGGGGTGCAGATAGGTAAACCTTGATGCGCCTGTATAGGGCTTTGGTAAGATCTAAACTAGACTATGGCAGTTTTGTTTATGTTCAGCTAGACCTTCGGCGTTAAAGATGCTAGTTTAGTGTCCACCATGCTGGCATTAACTGCTACCGGTGCATTTCGCACCAGTCCAGTTGTCAGTATCTGTGCCGATGCCGTGAGCTCCCCCCTCTCTTACTGGCGGTCCTATCTTCTGGCATCTTACGTGCGAAACTGCACTGCATGCCAGAGCATGTTGCCTACCGCCCTGTTTTTATCCCCCCTAAACCGTGTCTTGTATGAAACCAAATGGCGTAACAAGGCCGTTGGGATCCGATGCTATCGGTTTTTGGACACGTGTGGTATAGTGCTTGCCAAAGCTATTCCCCAAATCACCAGGTCGATTTCTCCCTGGAAAATACCCCTCCGAAATGCCATTTTGACTTGCCAAGTTCCCTAAGTGAACCACCCCAAAATTTGTATATGAGGACCTTTAATGATTTTCTTCCACTCGCTTTCACGGATTTGAGCGAATCTTACTTTGATGGCTCTAAATCGAAGCCTCCGTGGGATGTGCTTTTGTTGTGGGAAAGGGTCCAATTTTAAATTTGGTTTACCTAAAGAAACCATGTTCTTACGGCTGAATTGTATGCCATTTTTTAAATCTTTGTGTTTTATATACCGAAATAGTCACCGTTCTGTTCTCATCTGGACGGGTTCCATGAGTGCTCTGTTGGCATTGTCCACACTTTATTCCTGGAATCCCCCTCGTGCAGATGATACATGAGCAAATTTAAAAATTGATTCATTAAGCACCCGCTCGCCTTTTGCTGGATTCCTGGTCACGCTGGTCTTCCAGAAATAACTGGCGACAAGGCAGCCAAGGAGCAGTACGCATGTTTCCGTAGGCGAGTCTGGGTGTCATGTTTTTATATCTAAAGGGTTATTTCGGCGTGGAGTCTACGCACCTGGCACGAGCAGTGGGTCTCGACCCCTGCTCAGAACAAGCTGTGGTCCATCAGGGACGGTGTGTCGCGATAGCCCTCTTCTATACAAAGTCTAGAAGAGAGGAGGTCATCGTGACGAGACTCCGCGTCGGGCATACTTCATTGACCCATAGTTTTTACTGAGAGGGATCCACCTCCAGTGTGTGAGTTTTGTGATACTCCCCCTTAGTGTGCATCACATTTTGGTGAGTGTCGCAAACTAGCCCTATCCGTCTGGCTCTTGATTTTAAAAGGGGACTTACGTTTTTATCACGCGATAGTGCGGATGGAGTTATTTGTTTACCTCCGTTTTAAAACGCCAGGCGGATCTTTTTATGGCCATTCGAGTCACTTTTATAAAGTGCTCTTTTGGATATTATCTCATATTGAGATCTTTTTAACAGTTTTTATTACAATTTAACATGTTGTTTTGGGCTTTTTTAACGTGTTATATTTTAATATGTTTGTTTTGTCTTTTTTATTGGAGGATACACTGTTTTTTTTTAGCAAGTGTATCACTTAATTTATACCAAGAGCCCATTTGAGCACTCCTATGGAGTCTCTCAGATGGTGAATGTTTTATCTCTTTCCCCAATGGGGATTTTATTATGTTTATAATATATTTCAAGGCCCTAATGACCCGATGTGTCATGGGCCTTTAAACCATAATAAAATAAAAACAGATTTTCTTGCGTTCCGTTACTGCATCCTAAAATTTTATGTTCCCGATTGAAGGGAAACATTTTTATCTCTACAATGCCATCGGTCCCAACAGTGACATCTGGACTATTACCAAAATAATAGGCATAAGGACGAACAAAAATTCCACATTGGTTTTCACATTTTGAATTTCTTCATATTACCTATGCAACTCCGTTCATGAAGCCTTCCGTATTGAATTGAAAACGTATTTAGCTCTTGCTTGAAAAGGATGTTTTTTTACTATATTGTGGCATGTGTTTTGCTCCAATCGACGAACCACTATACCAAATTTAGATGCATTAGCGATTAAGATGGAACCTCTCCAAAGTGCATTTTCATGTTGCCCCACAGTTTGTCTTTCCAATGATGAACACTTTTCTTCACTCTTAACTTCTTTCCAATATGTTTTGGAGGAATTCTTGTGTCTTAGTTTCCAAGTCTTCTGCTGGAATTTCAAGTTGTGCAGCCTCTGGACCATAATCTATATTTAAAACCTGCGCAGTTTCTTTTATTTTTCTTGCGTTTTCCCTGTGAGGTACTTCTTATGAAAGCTGACCTAACTTTAAATCTTTTTTCAAGCACATATTTTTGAAAGATTTACCAGGCTTCTTCCAAAATCTTTTCCACGGCTGCAGTGCCATGACGGGCCAGGGAATGAGCCAAACCCGCACCAAGGGTTCGTCTCTTGTAGATCCATTCTTGCAGAAATCAATTCGTTTGCCTCCGGTTGAACTTAGCAACCAAACTCGTATATCTAAAATAAAAGGAACAAAAATTATTAATTAAATAAATTCATACAATAGATTCCTAAATTATTTAGCTCAATATAAGTTATTTGTTATGATATTCTCACCTTTCTTGAAGATTCCTATGGGCTGTGCGCACTCCCTTTACCAAGCGTTCTATACGCGACAAAACCGTTCACTACCTCTGTAAGAACTCGTCTTCCATTCGGGAGCATAGATTGTATTGGTTGCAAACTTGTGAAGTCCATCGCTAAAAGCTCTAGTCATATGATTAAGCACTCTTTTTTTAAATTATATGACGTCCACAGGATACAGTTTCCTGTAAGCGTGCAAAATACACTTGAGTTTCCATCGCCATATAATTCAACTATAACAACCCTGCTGTTCGACACTCTTGAAAATCCCTCGACTATAATACTTTGCTCCATCCCTGTGACGAGTCCAACATAGTTCTTGTAACAAGTGTTTCAAAGGAATTTCTGTCCTTGATGTTTTATAACGTGCACACAAAGAACAGAAACTTTTTTTTTTTACGCCCAAGAACTGAAAGTATCATTTACAATATACATACAATAATACGTTGGAATAGCTATATATTCATTCCCACTTTCCCCACATCTACAGGTTGAAAGGAAATACTTATAAAAGAAAAATTTTTGCTAAAACTCTTGTATTCATAAAGTTTCCCACTGTTTAGTTACTGAATCAAAAACGCAAAGTTGCACCCTATCCATATGTCACAGTCAAAATACATAGTGTCGCCCTAAATGATTGCTGTTTGGAAGATGTCTAATCTGTCTGACTGATTGAAACAATATAACAATGGACTTATCTACTTTTAAATAACTTTTGATCACTGTTACACAGTTTTTTAATTATATAAGTAAATATTAAATTTAGCCTAATTACAAACCCCAGCTGAAGAACTGAAACCATGACCATAGGATCTTTTACTCCACCCACCATCGCCTAGAACTGTTATTAAGGGAATACCATCTTTAAGATGACCTTTAATTTTTTGGCAATTAGTTTTTATTGTTCACCATTTGCTTTAATTTATAAGTATAGCTGCTCTTCCCAAGTCCGAAAGCAATTTCTTCACATTAAAAACATTTATTTGAAAACTCACAAAAAAAAAAATAATGACTTTAATACAATTATTGTAAATCACACATGTTTGCTATTATTTTTTATATATATATTATTTTTTATTTATATAATGTATAAAATTTGAAATATGTATTTATTTTATTATAGTTCGCAAAAAAAATTGACACTAAATTTTGAATCTTACAAAAATTCATATACACTACATTATGAAATATGTTTAAATTTTATTATTTTTATTATTATTATTATTTTTTAATTCTGCACACTGTTAATAATGGCTTGATCTAATGAGATAGGGATGACGAATGTCGTTAAGAGGAAGTGAACTCGTATTTGCATGGAGTGAAATGAAAAAAAAAAAAAAAAAAACTTTCAATCCCTTGTGGAAAACCATCCTCAGTTCACCTGGCCAAGATTCTGAACCTCAACCTCCCCGTCCACGGTGATCAAAAACATTGAGAGCAAATACTACCTCTAGAATCACCACTGCGGGTAATAGGTTTAAATAAAATGTCAAGTGCGCTACTATTATTTTATTTATGTGGTTTAGTTTTTTATAGAAAAAAACAACTAAATTAAATAAATTTCCTTGATAATTTGATATTATAGGATAAACAAGTGTAAAAGTTCTTGGAAGCCAGGTATCCGCCAAAATAGCAACAACGTGCAGTGGAAGTTGCACTGATATGAGAAAATGTGCGATTAAAACTTTGACTATGCCGTTTACTCTTTTGTATTAAATTTTAAGGAACATTTGAATGTATATTTACAATAATTTAAAAGAGCAATTTATAATACCTTTCCAACAATTTCTTCGTTGTTTCGGAACTTATTCGAACACATCATTGGAATATCCATTATGCGAAAATTCCTCTGCTTGGAATAAACCTATCCCTATGGAGAGGTCCCCCATGCAAGAGAGTTATTTATATCTTCCTCCTTTTCCTTAGGCGAAGAACTAACGATGTTTTTTTTTCACAGTTGTCACAATAAAAAAATAGTTTGAATGACAAACCCTTGCTTATTTCTTTTTGGAGAATGTACTTACCCATAGTGCAAGTTGTCGATGTTCATACACTATTTGCATTTGGTTAAGAAAATATGAAATATCTATAACTCTATTTCCCTGTTATAGTATTTTTGACAGAGGTATCTTTCTCAATCAATAAACTAGGTAAGTCATCATCAAATCTCCGATAAAAACTCGAAATTCTTTTTTTTTCAGTTGAATTAAACTCACAAATAATCATCTTCTTCCGAGCTTTGGAATTGTGAATCAACACACTCAACATCAGAATAACTTATGTCTAATAATTTTATCATTTGGGAAGGAGGGAGTTCTCCCACATCTGACATGTAACTGTATCACATATGTCTTCTCTGTAATAGAAAAAATATTAGGGCCCAAATTATCATTTCAAAATATATTATTTTAATAAAGAAAGAAAGGCAGCTAATGATTTTCCAATCTAGATAAAGCGTATTATAAAAATAAATATTTTATATATCTATATAAGTTGTAATTTTTTGTACTTGGCCTAAAAAGTACTCTCTAAGTGAGTTCGAAATACATAAATAATAAACCTATATTGTGTAGGTGCCCAACAGGATATCTCAATGATTGACACATCATTATTATAGAATACTTATATAAGAAGCTACAACCAGAAACTTGACCTGATGATACGCTTAAAAATTTGGGACAAAAAGAAACATTATAGATATTCAAATACATTAGTTTCCAAAATTTGAAGCCATATAAAAATGCTAGAAATAATGCCAGCTTACACACAGATTTTTGCATTCACCCCATTTTTAAGGATAAAAAAATCTATTTCTTATTAAGCATATTTTCAATAGGTTCCTTAATTTAAAATATTTCACAGCTGTGGAGAGAACGTAAAAAATACAGGATATACATATGATAATAGTGATAGTAACGTAGGCCGACATGTTGGCCCATCGCTAGCGCATTGTCTACTAGCTAAGGGTTTTTGGGTTCAATTACTGGCAGGGGTGTAATATTTATCATTTAATCAATTCTCGGCTTTATTATGGAGTTGTATGGGTCTTAAAAATCATAATTTTTCATTTAACCGAGGAAACTTGCCGTTTATTTTAACAATATATATTTGATTTTAACCATTTTAGAAACACTTGACTTTTTGCGTTAGTTACTTTAGGTAAGTGAAAAAAGAATATAAAAACATTCGTGATTACATTATCACCATTTATAACACATTATATTTATCTAGAACCTAGGCCTATCAAATTTAAAAAATTTTCCAATGATTTAAAACGTAGATAATAATAAAATGTTAATGTCAATTTAAGCTAAGCCCTGACTGACAGTAGAAATATTATTAACTCTGATTATTAATAAAAAATGACATTTAAAAACACACGTAATTTAGGCCAAAAATTTGAAGATAATTGCAGTTTTTTCCTCAATTGAAGATCGTGAAACTATTGTTTCCATATATTAAAGTATTCACATTTTTAAGTTTTGCCAATTTAAGTTGCATAAAAAATGTATTTTTTGTATATTAAAATGAATAAATTAGTTCCAATAGATAATAAATTTAAAATACTTGTAGCATCGGATGTTTTATGAATAGACACGAAACAAACATAAATATCAAGACTTACCCCTTTGCTTGTTGACTGGGGCTGCGTGGAAGAACGACACAAAACCACCTAACCACCTTCACTGAACCGGGAAAAATTGTATACTGTTTGTGAAGACTGAATGGCAAGTTCAAGCCAACCCCTTGGGTTGAGTGACTTGCGCATAAAGAGATCCCCTTCGAGAAGATTCCCGAACCCCACGGACTCTCCCGAAGCAAATCAACATGCGCTTTCTTGTTTTTCCTTTGTATTCTCGAATGTTATTCCCCCCTTTTTTCCATCTTCCCCTCTTCTGTGCTCTTAGGGTATATATTCTGGTGCCCGTGGCTACGAACTTGACAATTGGGCCTGAGTCATATCAGGGATAAGATAAGCTCCCCCCGGGTTTCAGCTACGTAAAAATTAAGAACTAAATCCACTTTCGGCAAATTAATTTTTTTTTTAATGTAAAATCTTTTCAAAATTCCTTTTTGGCTTATATTCATTAAACTTTAAAATTAATCTACAGTTAAAAAAAAATTTTTTTTTTTTAGAGATCACTTCATTGCAAGGTCAGGGGCGTCTTTTCCCCCATAGTCCCTAAATAATCGATTGTACCATTATGTACTGTAATATTAAATTAATGTTCACGGAACTGTTTGTATATTTGAACTTAAATTATCTTGTCATTTTTGCTATGTCCCATTTTTATGGCGAATATTTAATATTTGAATTTAAGTGATTTTGTTGTCATTCGCATGTTCCATTCCTAATGGAGGAATATTTTTGAAATTAGTTTATCTTGTTGTCATTTGCTATGTCCCATTTTAATGGGCGATTATTTTAATTTGAATTTAAATTATCTTGTTGTCATACGCTACGTGCCAGTCCTAATGGACGTATATATTATATTTGAAATTAGTTTATCTTGTTTGTCATTTCTATTTCCCATTTTAATGGGCATTATTTAATATTTGAATTTAAAATTATCTTGTCATACGCTACGTGCCAGTCCTAATGGGCTATATATTATAGTTAAATTAGTTTATCTTGTTGTCATACGCTATGTGCCATTCCTAATGGACGTAATATTATTTGAAATGAGTTTAAACTTGCTGTCATTTGCTATGTGCCATTTTAATGGGCGAATATTTAATATTTGAAGTTAAATTATCTTGTTGTCATTACGCTATGCGCCATTTCTTATGGACGAATATTTTAATTTGAAAAATTTGTTTACCTTGTTTCATTTGCTATGTGCCATTTTTAATGGACGAATATTTAATATTTGAATTCAAATTATCAGTTGTCATTTACTATGTTTCCATTTCTAATGGGCGACATCTTAAGTTAACATTAAGTAATCTGATGAATATTTAACCTCAGACTCTTAGCTTTGGACTTCAATTCATAGTTGTATTAAAGAAAATAGATGAAATTCATAAACATCACAACAAAAAACAATGTAAATATTGAATGGAATTGTTTAAACATCTAATTGAGCGATAGCTAATAAATATCGACTGACCATAACTTATACTAATTTTTATTATATATATATCCCACCACACCCAAGTATTAATCTAATATTTTTCTATGTTTTATTGTAATGGTAGGCAGGTTGCAATCTCTTACTTTTTCCAGAGGTAGACGACCCCTTTCAATAGCTCAGCAACAGGTGTGAAGTTGCGAGCTTCAGTATTTGAATGTTTTGAGTATAACATCCAAAGCCTTGAACTTCATAGCACTCACTTCATTGTTGTCCCCCCCCCCTTTTTTTTATTATTTGAGCATCCTCTCCTTGAGGATGCTACATACTAAATAAATTGCCTAAATTACTAAAAAAAAAATTAATAAAATTGACGTAAAAAGTGCTTTCAAGTGTTAAGGTGAAAGTTATATATCCCTATAACTATTTATAATAATCATTCTTGATGTTCAATATGTCAAAACCCTTTGGGGCAATTGCTTACATCCATTTATTTTTATTATATTGTATATCTCATGCTACTGATTCTGGAAAACCCTTAATATATAAAATAATTATATAGCCTATGTAATACATGAAGCTCATTCACTAGGCCTAAAACTCTTATAATTATTATTATTATTATTATTATTATTATTATTACTACACTATTAGCACCGCGTCTTAACACCCGTTCGGGTTGTACGCACTTACGCCAATGTGTAATGGTAGGTTGATTGTGAATGAAATGGAGGACCTACAGTTTAACGTGGGATCCGTTCCACACACTAAATAAGTTGTGATTAATACACGTCTTTTAAAGGGAAGGGAAGGTTTTGGAGATCAGATAAATCTGTGCCCGGACCGAGGATTGAACCCCGGACCCCCAACACAGAAGTCTGACAACCTTACCCTTAATCGCCAGTCACCATACGCTTATAGTAAAGACTTACCTTTGAGGTCCAAAGTATTTTCTATGCAAGCTTCTTCAAACTAAGTCTCCATCTTTCCAGGGGGCCTTACACGATCAATAATATTGAAAATATCACTATTGACAATACAGCCTTCAATCCTCGTGCCAGCCAGTTCAAACTTGCCGTACTTAAACGATCAATATTATTGAAAATACCTTTGTCAATAAATTTGCACAGTACCTTCCTTTCTGCATACGAGCAGGGTGAATCTGATGGTTTTATTCAGTTTTTTCTGGGTTTTGTCCTTCCAGAACATGGAAAAATCGCACAAAAGGTGGCATAGCTATTATTTTGGGTCTTGGAAATATTCGTCGAGTGAAACGCAAACGCGGGATGAAGGAATGGTTGAAGAAAAGAGAAGAATATTCTCATCTAGTTTTGTTGAAGGAAATTAGCCTCGCGATGTTGAAGATTTCAAGAACTACTTTCGAATGGGGAAAGTACCTTTTAAAAACTGATACAGATGATTGAACAGTTTTTTGAAAAGGGAGGACACAAATATGAGAGAAAGTATAACGTTAAAGAAAGATTAACCTTAACCCTGAATACTTGGCCACTGGAATAAATTTGAAGACTTGAAGTTTTCTGTCATCATGTCACCAGCATCTACAGCGCAGCTCTAGTTGAAACGTGTGAAACCTTATATATTCCTACAAGGCTACATGAAGGTAACATTTCATCGTTTTATTTGTTTTTCATTTTATCCATTTATTTTTTATATACATGTATTTTGGATTCTTACATCCCTTTGTACGTACCTGCTTACTTTCCCTACAAAATCGAAGGATACCAATGTATTGGCTGGTTGATTTTCCTCCCTAAATAGGTATAACAATGAGCCAGTACATAGGCTCCCTTCACTTTGTAATTGAAAGTAAGTAGGTTTTTTACATACTTTACTAGGTAGTAAAAATGAAAGAGAAAGGGAGATGAATTAATTACTAAAAAATAAGTAATTATATTGAATATAACAGACAGTACAAAGTAAAAAATTTGTCTCAAATATTAAAATAACTTAAACATTAAGAAACTGAAGTTAACGAAAAAACTTGAGCAAACGCTCAAAAAACCCCAACACTCACCCTTTAAAGTTCTGAAAAAGTGAGATGTCCTCTGTTTGTAAATTCATTTCGAATGGTGGCGTCGTCACAGGTGAAGAAGTACTGTATTGAATGTTGAAATGATGATGATCTAGTACCTGCGAATTACTGATCTTCTTGGAGGTTCATGTTCCATATTTATTTTAAGAAAGTCGCGATGAAGAGTCCCCAAGCTTGCCTCAAAAAGGATATCATTTATTGCTTTCTCTGCAAAGCTCTTTCTTTGTCTGGGCTCCAAAGTCAACAATTTTCTCCCCAACTTTAGCAATAGTCGAATGTTGATATCAGGGTTCGACGAGGTTTCCAAAAGGTACCTGCTTTTTGTAAAAGCTCTTTTGCTTCGAGATTGTACCTTAATTCTTGTTTATGTTTCGAGGAGTTTGAATAGGGGATGGTGGGGAACATTGAAGATAAGAAGCTGTGGAATTATCAGAAGTCTGCTGAGTGCGTCCACCTATTTCTTGACTCTTCGTACCACCTCTTCCTGCTCAAATTCCTGAAAACAATAGAATGTTTATGATTTTGGAAACATGTGCTGTGAACATGTACCGTACAAAAGATGTCCCAAAACAGAATCGAAACGGAATTTTTTGCATTATAGATTAAATTGAGAATGCTTGCACTTTGCAAAACGCAATACAATTTCCCGATTCTTTTTTACGAATATGTTTAAATAACCAATAGTTATTTAGAGTGGCTCGCATTTCTTTTTCATTCTCGTTCAAATCATTTGATTAGATACCTACCCAACATCCTTTATGGGAATTTAAAACCTACCTTCATAATTTGGATAGTTCTTTTACGTGGATCGATTAATGTTTTTTTCGGTTAGATCAATATGATAAATGTCACTTGCTTGAGTAAAATCATTAATATAAAATCATAAATAAATTCAATATATTTTTTAAAAAATACCTAAAAGTATTTAAAAACACATTATAATATACATCGACCAGTAAAAAAAATAAAATTTCCAAATGTCTTGAAAACTAAACGGAGGGATGCCTCAATTGCAAGGTGGTATACAGGTTTACCAAAAACTATATTCTTTGTTATAGTCAATGATATACAGATGTTACTAGAGTTGGTAATTTATTTAGAGTACATATTCATAGCTATTATTCCCCCCTGAGGGACGGGGTTTAGAAAAGTCCCGCATTATCCCCTGCTTGTCGTAAAGGCGACTAAAAGGGAGGCATCTGTGCAGGATGTACCTCGTGCAGGACAACCCTATCCTACATCTTTCCTTTCACTTTCTTTTTTCCTTGTTTCTTTTTTCCTTCTTTTAAATTCTCTTTCCTTCTTCCACCCTCTCTTTTATTACTTCTTCCTTCCTTCTATCTTCCCTTCCCCTGCCGTTCATCCTGCAAAGAGACCTTTGGTCCCTCTGTTGACGACCTTGGCATCTAAAAACGGCCTCCTCGGGTTAATATTGGATACCACCGCTTTGTAGCTCCTAGTGAAAGTGCTCCGGTTGTAATATCTTGGTAGAAGGGCCTTAGGATGACAACCGGTACCCTACCTTGAGAAAAGACCGGTTGCGTTCATGAGGGTTCCGGACGTAAATTAGCGCTTTCCTGCATACACTTGCTGCGGTGACCTCTCTTCCGGCGATGCTCCATATGAAGGTTGTCATGTCTAGCGTCTTATGGAGCCTCTCGTCGGAAGAGTTAACAGGGCCCTATGTGGTAAACCCAACTGGGATCAACCTGGTCAAACGATCCGAGTACTTTTGCAGGTTGTCCCTCCCACCATGACTGAGTACATTGTCACTGTTGACACCTTACTGTCCGCTGGCACCGTACTGCCAAGTTCTGCTGGCATCTTACTGCCCGCCCCTCACAGGCCGTATTAATGATAAGAGGCGGAAACGGTAAGACCGGCCAGCCCTGTTTTGATGAAAAGCCAGGAAGTGGTGAGGCCCCAGCCACGCTTCCTGGTGATGTCTCAAGTAGATGAAAGTGAAGATCTGAAACGTGTCAGCCCATTTATCCTCGAAAGAGTGATAAAGGAGCAGCAAAATCTGACGCTTTAATAAGGAAACTACACCCTGCGGACGGGGTTTAGAATAGTCCCGCAGTAAACCCCTGCTTGTCGTAAGAAGCGACTAAAAGGGGAGGCTTCTGTGCAGGACGTACTCGTGTGGGACAAACCTATCCTATACTCTTCCTTTCACATCATTTTCTTCTTCCTTAACTTTCCACCTTTTTTTCACTCTTCCCCCTTCGCTTTATCTATCCTTAGCTTTTTCTTCCCCCACCGGTCATCCTGCACAGAGGCCTTTGGCCTTTCCGTTGACGACCTTGGCAACTAACCCGGCTCTTCTCTGTTTATTATTGGATACCACTGCCTTGAGCTCCCGAATGAAAGTAACGCCGGTTGTAATATCTTGGTAAGAAAGGCCTTAGGGATGACAACCGGTACACTACCTTGAAAAAGACCGTTGCGTTCATGAGGGTCCCGGACGTAAAATTAGCACTTTCCTGCATACACTTGCTGCGGTGACCTCTCTTCCGGCGATGCTCCATATGAAGGTTGTCATGTCTAGCGTCGTATGGAGCCTCTCGTCGAAGAGTTAACAGGGCCCTATGTGGTAGAACCAACTGGGATCAACCTGGTCTACGATCCGAGTACTTTTGCAGGTTGTCCTCCCACTCATGATTGAGTCTCTTGTCACAGCTGACACCTTACTGTCCGCTGGCATCTCACTGCCCGCCCCTCACAGGGCCGTATTAATGATAAGAGGCGGAAACGGGTAAGGCCGTCCAGCCCTATCTTGATAAAAAGCCAGGAAGTGGTGAGGCCCCAGCCCCGCTTCCTGGTGATGCCTCGAGTTGAAGAAAGTCTAGATCTGAAACGTTTCAGTCCATTTATCCTCGAAAGAGTGATAAATGGAGCAGCAAAATCTGACGTTTTAATAAGGAAACTGCGTGATGGCACCATTATGATTCAACTATGACCGACACACAATCCTCAAATATTATGGCGATCTCCGAAATACCGTTGAGTAATACGGCAAATATACAGGTGAAGGTGGAGCCCCACAGGTTCCTCAATGTTTGCAAGGGAGTGGTCACTTGTTATGACCTCGACTGCGTAAGCATTGAGGAGATCTGTGAGGAGCTTTCTCCCCACATGTCACCGAAGTGTACCGTATTGTCACAAAAAAGAATGGACAAAAAAAGAAGACGGATACGTATATCCTAACATTTGCGACTCCTACCCTTCCGAAGTAGGTCCGAGCAGGCTTCCACGTGCTCAGGGTCCGGCCGTATGTCCCTAACCCTCGGCGCTGTTTTCAGTGCCAGGAATTTGGCATACGAAGCTGCGATGCCGTGGTAAGCCAACCTGTGCGGATTGTGGACAGGGGTTCATGAAACACCATGCGAGTCTCCTAAATACTGCGTCAACTGCAAGGGTCCGCATTCCGCCTGGTCTCGGGCCTGTCCTAAATGGAAGGTAGAGAAGAAAGTCCTGGAGATACAATCTGAAAAGAAGATCTCATATGCCCAGGCACGCAAGGAATACGTATCAAGTCAAGCTCCGGTATTTCAAACTTCATATAGCCGGATTGTCAGTCAAAATATAAACTGTCCCCAACTGCCATTGCGCAGTTAATCTTGCTAAGGAGCCAACGCGACCAGTACCATTGGTCTCTTCTCGAGACACTTATGTTGATCTCGCGCCAACTTCTGTGGCGCCTAAATTTTTAAAGGAGGCCAAACCGCCACGACGGTCGTCTCCCCCACCTATACCACCGAGGAGACCTCCTTGAGGAACCCCCCCGAGCCCACCTCGGGGTACTAAATCAAGGGCGGCCGTTGTTGAGCCTCTCACACCCACCTCTGTGCTTCCGGAGGTGGGGACGAGTTGCGGAACAGGTGAGGCCGCTAAGGCGAGTCCCACTGGTGCTTTGAAGAAGGACCAGCGAGTGACCACCGAAATAAATATTAAAAAAGCGTCGAAGGCCTTAACAAAGCCTTCGCGCAAGGATCCGACTACCCAGTCTCTCCAAAATAAAACGAAGCCTCTCCTTAAGCGGGAGGTCCAGGAGAGACTGGGAAAGGCAAGAGGACCTAAAAAGGCCCTCAACCAATTTTTATTATTAAAGGATAGTGACATGGATTGCGAGGATAAATAAAAATATATTAATTAAGTATGACGCTACTACAATGGAATTGTAGGGGTTTCTATGCTCGTATAGATGAAATTAAACAACAAATTTCTTCCCTGCATCCTTCCATCTTGTGTTTGCAGGAGACCCACTTCCGCCCAAATGACAACCCGATGCTTCGTGGGTACGATCTGTATCGTACCGACAAGCCTTTCTTTGATCGGGCAAGCGGAGGTGTGGCTATATTCGTACGAAGCACTAAATATCATAAGAATATTAATATCGTTTCTGATCTCCAAGTGATTGCTGTCAGAGCCTCCCTTCCTATGGAGGTAACCGTATGCTGCATTTACCTCCCACCAGGTGAACGTGTTTCCAAGGACTCTAGAGGCCCTCTTTATACAACTTCCCGCCCCCTATATCATCTTGGGGGATTTTAACGCGCATAACCTGGTGTGGGGGTCTAATTTTACAGACACCCGCGGGAGGATGGTAGAGGATATTCTTGTCTCGGGAAACCTGGTGTTAATGAACACCGGGACCCAGACACACTTCTCCACCTTTAATGGTGTATCCTCTGCCATCGACCTAGCCCTATGTAGCCCCGGGATTGCTGCTCACTTCCTTTGGGAGGTCCACTCGGACCTATGTGGCAGCGATCACTTTCCCATTCTGCTTTCACAAATTAAAGATCCTCCCAGTACAGCAAGGTTCCCTCAATGGGTTCTAAAACGTGCTAACTGGCATAAATTCCGCGAGCTCGCCGTATTCGACGAACCCCATTCTCCCGACGTCGATGTTAAGGCTGGGCAATTTACTTCGACGGTCATAGCGGCGGTGAGGGCTTCTATCCCTAAATCCTCGCCAAATCCGCGCCACCATCCTGTTCCTTGGTGGAACGAGGAGTGTCGCCTGGCTATTTCTGACCGTCGAAGGGCCCTACGTCTATTCCATCGCTTAGAACAAGCTGCGGTCCATCAGGGACGGTGTGTCGCGATGGCCCTCTTCTATACGAAAGTCTAGAAGAGAGGAGGTCATCGTGACGAGACTCCGCGTCGGGCATACTTCATTGACCCATAGTTTTTTACTGAGAGGGGATCCACCTCCAGTGTGTGAACTTTGCGATGCTCCCCTTAGTGTGCACCACATTTTGGTGGAGTGTCGCAGGTATGCCCCTATTCGCCTGGCCCTCGATTTTAAAGGTGACCTTCCTTTTTTATTACGCGACAGCGCTGAAGGAGTTATTTGTTTACTCCATTTTATACGCCAGGCGAATCTTTTTAGTGCCATTTGAGTTACTTTTATAAAGTGGCTCATCTGGATTTTATCTCATATTGAGACCTTTTTAACATTTTAGTATACTTTAATGTGTTTGTTTTGTCGTTTTATCCATTTTAACAAACTTTAATAAAATGATTATTTTAACATGTTAGTTTTGTCTTCTTAACTAATATATTGTTTTAATATGTTTTTTTTTTTTTTATTAGAGTGATACACCTGTGGTTTTTTTTAGCAGGTTTTTCACTCAATTGTACTTTGAGCCCATTTGAGTACTCCTATGGAGTGTCTCAAATGATTTTTTTTCTCATATTGAGAACCATTCCTTTTATATTGTATTTTTATATTGTCTCTTCACCTTTTTATATAAACAGGTGAATATCCTGTCTCTCTCCTATGGAGATTTTACTATGTACCTATATAATGCTAAGGCCCTAATGAACTCATTGTGTCGATGGGCCTCTAAACACAAATAATAATAATAATAATAATGGTGGAGCATTTCACGTCCCGTTCACCAGGATAAGCGGTGGGGGCCTGGTCTACCCTCACCCTTCCTCCCTAAATCGCTTGGAAATCTCTCCCGACCTCCCTTACTGGTCGCCTCCCAAAAACGTGACCAGGAGCACACATTTTACCATCGGATTTCAGGGCCGTCGGCGATCGGGCCCGATTTAGAGTCCCTAAATCGGGTCGTGAAATCCCCGCTTAATGTTTAGTCCATGTTCAATTGCATGAACTCTAGCAGCATAAAGGTCGCACGAGCTAATGGTGTCCTGTCTGAGATAACCAAAACTAACGTTAACATTTACGTTGAAAACTTTTCGGTATTTTTCATACGAACCTTTATTTTCGGGTACTTCTCTTTCTACACATTAAAATTTTTCATAATATTCAGTTCCTGTGGTAAATAGGTCCTCTTTTGAGTCTTTAAGATTGTAAAGACTAATTTCACCTTTAAAGGATTCAATGTGGGTGCACATATCATCATGTCACAGACAAGCAATTTTTTTCTGTTTGTATGCTGACCACCACCATCTTTGGGCTCTTTGGCCACCTCTTTTAATGTAATATTGAATAATCCCATTTTTCTATTCAGAAATTCCATGGAGAGTAAAACCCATACAGGGAACTCCACAGTACCTTCTTATATTTTCACCCACACACGGTATGAATATGAACACTCATGATTCATGAAGTATATCATTTTCCTCAGCTTGCCTAGGCCTACTTTGAAAAATTATATTCATTGTTATAAGACCACTTAGATAATTGTTCTGTTTACTTACCATCATTTAATTGAAATTTACTATTATGGACTTTTAGTCCCTTTCGCTTACATTTTGAAAACATGTTAAGCTTACACATTTACAGTCATAACTTGTATGATGAGATAGTGTAAGATAGTGTTGTTGTTTTGGTTCATCAATACCCTGTTTACTGCTCACCATTGCCTCTTCCATTATTTATTCACTTTATAAAGAATCCACTAAATACTTAAAACAAGAACTCACAAACTGACTAGCCAACTCAAAAGACACACAAGTGAAATTTAAACACAGCAGTGTCGCGGGACTTACATTCCCTCTTATTTCATTGCTCCTTGTTGTGGGACTTACATTCCCTCTTATTTCATTGCTCCTTGTTGTGGGACTTACATTCCCTCTTATTTCATTGCTCCTTGTTGTGGGACTTACATTCCCTCTTATTTCATTGCTCCTTGTCGCGGGACTTACATTCCCCCTTATTTCTTTGTTCCTTTTCGCTGGACTTACATTCCCCCTTATTTCTTTGTTCCTTTTCGCTGGACTTACATTCCCCCTTATTTCTTTGTTCCTTTTCGCTGGACTTACATTCCCCCTTATTTCTATGTTCCTTTTTGCCGGACTTACATTCCCCCTTATTTCTTTGTTCCTTTTCGCTGGACTTACATTCCCCCTTATTTAGTTGTGCTTGTATTCCACACAATTAACCATTTGCTCTGTAGTTTTACTATGAGAGATTTCAGCTTAATCATTGACGTGTTGTGGACATTCTTTACTAATAAACAAAGAATCTAATTTACCTGAAATTTTAGTAGGTCCCACCAACTCATCTTAAATTAATTTAAAACAACTGTGTCTATTCGGAACTTCTCAAACATTATTTTGATTTGTTCTTAATATCAACGCCATCTGTTAATAAAGTTAAAATCTCCCTGCGGGACGGGTTTTAGAATAGTCCCGCATTAACCCCTGCTTGTCGTAAGAGGTGACTAAAAGGGGAGGATTCTGTGCAGGACGTACCTCGTGCAGGACAAACCTATCCTATATCTCTCCATTCACATAATTTTCTTCTTCCTTCACTTTCACCCCTTTTTTCACTCTTCCCCCTTCGTTTATCTATCCTTACCTTTTTCTTCCCTTCCCCCTGCCGTTCATCCTGCACGGAGGCTTTTGGCCTTTCCGTTGACGACCTTGGCTACTAACCCGGATCTTCTCTGTTTAATTTTGGATACCACTGCTTTGAGCTCCTGAATGAAAGTCCGCCGGTTGCAATACCTTAGTAGAAGGGCCTTAGGGATGACAATAACCGGGTACCCTACTTTGGGAAAAGATCGGTTGCGTTCATGAGGGCCCGGACGTAAAATTGGCACTTTCCTACACCCACTTGCTGCGACGACCTCTCTCGGCGATGCTCTATGCGAAGGTTGTCATGTCTAGCGTCGTATAAAGCCTCTCGTTGGGACAGTTAACAGGGCCATATGTGGTAGTACCAACTTGGGTCACACTGGGTCTACGATCCGAGTACTGTGTAGGTTATCCCCAAATACGGCATGGCCGATAACATTGTCACCGCTGGCACCGTACTGCCAATTTCTGCTGGCACCTCACTGCCCCGCCACTCACAGGGCCGTAATATTGATAAGAGGCGGAAACGGGTAAGGTCGTCCAGCCCTGTCACTGTGGAAACCCAGGAAATGGTGAGGCCCCAGCCCCGCTTCCTGGTGATGTCTCGAGTGGATGAAAGTGAAGATCTGAAACGTGTCAGCCCATTTATCCTCGAAAGAGTGATAAATGGAGCAGCAAAATCAGACGTTTTAATAAGGAAACTGCGTGATGGCACCATTATGATTCAGACTATGACCGACACATAATCCTCAAATATTATGGCGATCTCCGAAATACCGTTAAGTAATACGTCTCATATACTGGTGAAGGTGGAGCCCCACAGGTTCCTCAATGTTTGCAAGGGAGTGGTCACTTGTTTTGACCTCGACTGCGTAAGCATTGAGGATATCTGTGAGGAGCTTTCCCCTCAGGATGTCACCGAGGTCTACCGTATCATTACCAAAATGAACGGACAAAAGAAAAAGACGGATACATACATCCTCACCTTTGCGACTCCCATCCACCCAAAGGAGGTTCGAGCAGGCTTCCATGTGCTCAGAGTCAGGCCATACGTTCCCAATCCTCGGCGCTGCTTTCAGTGCCAGGAATTTGGGCATACGAAGCTGTGATGCCTTGGAAGGCCAACCTGTGCGGATTGCGGACAGGAGGCTCACAATACACCGTGTGAGTCTCCTAAGTTCTGCATCAACTGCACGCGTCCGCATTCTGCTTGGTCTCGGACCTGTCCGAAATGGAAGGTGGAGAAAAAAGTCCTGGAGATTCAATGTGAAAAGAAGATCCCTTATGCCCAGGCCCGCAAGCAATATGTATCCAGTCAAGCTCCGGTGTTTCAGAAATCTTATAGTCAAATTGTAAGCCAGAACATAAATTGCCCCAACTGCCATTGCGCAGTTAATATTGCTAATACGCCTACACTACCTGTGCCACTCGTCTCTACTCGAGACACTCAAAAGAGAACCAGCACCATCTATGGTGGTGCCAAAATTAGTACAAGGGGCGACACCCCCGCCGAAGTCGCCTCCACCACCTTTACCCCCGAGGAGGCCCGCTCGGGGAAAACCCCCGAGCCCTCCTAGGGGAAACCCCCCGAACCCTCCTCGAGGAACCCCGCCGAGCCCCACTTGAGGAACACCCCCGAGCGCTCCTCGGGTCCTAAACCATGTGCGACCGTTGTCGAGCCGCTCAACCCCGCCTCCGGAGGTCGGGATGAGTGGTGGTAGAAGTGAGGTCGCAAAGGCGAGTCCCAATGGTGCCTTGAGTAAGGACCAGCGAGGGACCGCCGAAAAAATTATTTTAAAAAAGCGTCGAAGGCTTTAACAAAGCCTTCGCGTAAGGATCCCCCGACCCAGTCTCTACAGGACAAACCAAAGCCTCTCCTGAAGCGGGAGGTCCAAGAGAGATTGGGAAAAGCAAGAGGACCTAAAAAAGTCCTCAATAAATTTTTATTTTTAAAAGATAGTATTATGGATTGCGAGGATAATTAATTAAATTATATATTAATAAATAATGTCGCTTCTACAATGGAATTGTAGGGGTTTCTATGCTCGTGTAGAGGAAATTAAACTACTAATTTCCTCCCTGCATCCTCCCATCTTGTGTTTGCAGGAGACCCACTTCCGCCCAACTGACAACCCGATGCTTCGTGGGTACGATGTATATCGTACCGACAAGCCTTTCTTTGACCGGGCTAGCGGAGGTGTGGCTATATTTGCACGTAACAACATATATCATAAGTTTATAAATAGTAAAAAATATTGAGAGCTTCAGAAATCCCACAGTAATTCACAATTTTACATAAACCGCATGATATAGGGGACAAGGTTTATATACTAAAGATTAAAATAGTTACATGTTCATTATCTTTACACGAGTGATTTTGAAAACCTATACCAAATTCAAAATATAAAAAATAGTAATGAAACTCACTCTATTTTGAAAAAATAAAAAACTCAAGGGCCTCTACTAATTTTGCAAAGTCTAAATTCACGCATTTAAAACAATTTTATCAACAAACTGTTCTAAAACAGAATAATATTATTGTAATATTATAAATGTAGCTTATCCATTGCCTTCGTTTGACGTGTCACTGCTGAACCTTTCATAGGTCGGAATGATTTGCCATAGATATAAAGTTAATGATTTTCTTCTTGATTAAATATATTTTGAGTGGATGAAAAATAATGCAAACATCTCAACTTGTCCATATCCCTAGTTAGTTTTAGCTTACAATCACACTTGGTATTAGAATTATTGGGAATTTCAAAATGTCCTAGAATTTAAAAATATTTAACATAGTAGCTAGCAATAAAAACTCAAGAATACACCCATTTAAGAAACATAAATATAATTCTTACAATTTAAATTTGTTAAGAGTAATTATTATAATAGATTCACCAATGAGAATAAGGTATATTATTAAAAGTTTAACAAACATATAAATAACATTAGTTTAAAAACAAACACTCTAGTAAATTTTAATTCTGACAGAATTTAATAAAGGAGATTATTTTAGAATTACAAGCTTAAATTTTTATAAAATGTAACTTGCTTAATTTCTTATGGTTAGCTGTAAAATTTATAGTTGGTTCAGCTTGTAAACTTGTGATTTGCTGCCAAGTGTTTCAGGTGTGTCCAGCGGTGTCTGATCCATGGCATAGAACTATGGCTTGTAACACAAAAACAACAATTTGAGAAAAATGATCAAAAAGATTTATATATCCCTGTGAAGCAGAGTGGCGAAGCTCAACCGCACACCTGTGGGGTCATTACCTTAGCTGTACCGCCTAAGTTCCAACCAACCACCACAGATGGCGAGTTGTAATGTTACAATATTAAAAGAAAAGTAATCACCAGGACCTTTAATGATCTGTTCTCTGCAAGCCCAACCACCCCTTTTTGTCTCACCAGAGTTATTACTGCTAAGTCTAAAGGAAAATACTATACGTAAGACAGGGTACACACAAGAACGCAGCGTAAGTAACATATATGGCCCAACGGCAAGTTTATTAGAATAATCTATACAATATGGTTTATTAGACTGGGAGAAAATATCAATTCTCCGATATAACAAACAAGGCAATGCCCTTTACGTTAATGAATTTACAACAGGATATCATATTTGGCGTTTGACAGTATAGCCGCTCCATATAAATATGACCAGACTAAACAAGATATAAACTTACTTTACTTCCCTGAATATAAAATAACAATCTCAAAAAAGGGAAAATCTGTAACCATTACTTGCCATCACATCTACAATAATGTCAGAGACGTACGCAATTATAAGCTTACAACAATTAGTACGCTAATGTCAAAACATCATATGTGTTGGGTGGTCCCAATAGTTCATAGACCTAACTATCCACCTAATTACTCCCAAAGGAATGGGCTCATAGTAATATAAGATTAAAGCCATCAATAAGTTAACATTATAATTAATCTAACCTCTGATATGTCCCGCAAGATTGTAAACATAGCAACAAATAATTAAAGTCATTTGAAAGTTAACATAATAAATAAACTAACATCTAATATGTCCCGCAAGAACGTAAACATAGCAACAAATAATTAGTCATTTGAAAGTTAACATTATAAATAAACTAACCTCTAATATGTCCCGCAAGATCGTAAATATAGCAACAAATAATTAAAGTGATTTGACTGTTCGCTGACTGCGAATCCCCCAATAAATAAACATACTCTTAACCACTCCAGACATACAGGCTTTCCTTAACCATGATTAGAACCCTGACCTGAATAATGGATGAACGTGGCCTATGTTTAATTCCCTTCATTTTACAATTATTTACCTAATATACACAATGATGATATTCCTAGCCTGAAATCTACTCGATCGTGGCCTAAGATTAATTTCCTTCCTTCACAACAACTTACGTTATAATAATCCTAGGGGCCTACATAGCGCCCAAGTGTGCCTTACAACTAAATGGCATCAAAGAGTGCCTTACATTGCTAGATACAAGCTTATATTTGATTTTGCCCAGTGAGAAAGACATGGTAGGAGAGAATGACTTCATTGAGCCGTCACTAATATCCAATCAGGTCGTCTTCGCCTTGCACAGCGCCGACAAGACACACAGTCACGAGGGGTGGGAATGACCTCGGAAGCACGAGGCACAGGGGTCCACTTACAATGGCCTCTTTGCGCATGCGCGCTTTAAACGGCTAGCGAGGCGAACACTTGAACAAACCGCTGACTTTCAATACACAGTTATCCGTGGAGAGAATAAACAAGGTCGTTCCGTGGCGTGATAGATGTTATTGTACGAGACCCCAGCATGTCTGTTGAATAGGGTGAGTGTAAAGATGTTGTTGGTGCTGGGCTAGTCTATCCACGGTACAATTATTAAAAGTTTAACAAACATATAAATAACATTAGTTTAAAAAACAAACACACTATTAAATTCTGTCAGAATTATAATTTACTAAAGGAGATTATTTTAGAATTACAAGCTTAAATTTTTATAAAATGTAATTTGCTTAATTTCTTATGGTTAGCTGTAAAATTTATAGTTGGTTTTTATGTAAAATGCAAATATCATAATACGTACATAATTATACAAGTTATTATTTAAAAAAAGTTACAAAGTTAAATTTGTAGAGTACAAACACTGAAAACTATAAACAATAATATTAGGAACTAAAATACCAACCTAATAGGCCTACATGAATGTTATTATGGTTTCACAACCCTTTTAGAAATTGCGAATTGCTGGATTCTTTCTAAATACTTGTAATATTTCAACTTTTAAGATTCTGAATAAATAATAATATTATTATTAATAATAAATGGTCTAGTATAAATTTAATTCATAAAATAGTAAATAGTTTTTACAAAATATTGGCACAACAAACTCTTGGAGAAATATGTTGTTTTTTCTCTCTTAAGAAATGTTTTAACTTAATTTATTTTATCGTGATCCTTGTAGTTGAGAGAAATTTCAAAAAGGTTATATATTTTTTAATCCAATGATCATAATATTTGTTGAACTCTCTCCACACAGTAAATATATAATCATAAAAAATCCATCCTGATATTTAAAAAAAAAATACTTAGTAGACCAGCTGAAGTATTGAATTTGAAACACTACTAACTCATATCCTCAAGTTTTTTTTAATTTTTGTTTTTTTTAGTAAAAACAAGACTATTTTTAATCAAAATATAGACGGAACACAAAAAGTAAAGAATACTTTGTATACAATTTTTAATTAGGCTACATACAAAAAGCATAAGACTAGGAAACAGAAACATAGTTTATTTCCTTTTACCAAGGAAGAATTCTCCTGTTCCTACAATGGTTCCTCTTATTTCAGACCCATGTTCAGTTGGAGTCAGGTCTTCCATGCTATGCCATGAGGTGGTTCCCATGTCGATTTTTCTTCCATTCTTGAGAAGATTTTCTTTCAATTCAGTCAAGATGGTTGTTAAGGCTGCTGTAAGTTGTGGGATGCTTCGTGTCCCCAAAGTCACATTTCCAGTTCTTTTTTCAAGTTGTTCAAAAAAGTCCATACTGAAATTCTGGGTCCTTGCACCGCTGAATACAGGAGCAGTGGATGTCTGAACATATGAAGAGGATAGCAGTCCTGTTTGGTTGGTGGAGCAAAGTTTTGAGTATGTGGTGAGCTCAGGGAGTGTAAATTGAACCTTTCTTGGGTTTGTTTTGAGGAAACATTTAGCCATTTCTTCTCTTCTTTGCCATTGCCCTTCTGAAGTAATTTGTTTTAGGATGCTGAGGTCTTCCTTGTAAATCCCCATGATACTGTGAAATGTCACTTGTCTTGCTTGCGTGGACGTGAAGTCTCCTTCAATTGACCATTCGTACTGACAACATGCTTTGTACAAACTGAATCCACCTGGGCCAGATGCAGTAAAAGTTTCAAAGACATCGGGTCCACCATAAGAGTTTGATGTTGCCTCCTCGATCATTATCAGGCCATTTTCATTGACCTTTGCTTTGCTCACCACAGCAAACATGTTTAAGGGGAATAACATTCTTTGTGCTTGTCTGGAAGTGGTTATAGAGATTATGTCAGCTATTGTTCCAATTAATCCTCCAATTTCTGATGCTGGTCTTCCCTTGACCACTTCCAGGATGTCGTCTATAAAGGGAATATGGGATAGAGCTCTCTTTGTTGCATCTGTCCATTTCCGGCGAAATTTCTCTTTCTGCCCTGAGATGACAGAGAAAAACAGTCATAGGTCCTAAGCTTTGCGCCATGGAGCTTCTCTTCTCTGGTGGAAAGGTGCAACCTTCAAGCAATATATGGTGACCACCATGTAGTCCGTATCTGCTGACAGGGAATGCAGTTGATTTCCCATCCATTTTCTTTATTGGCATGTTTGAATGTCCTATTCTCAGTTCCACCATCCTCAAATTGCATCCTGTGAAAAAGTCTAAGTATGGGGCAGCTATGCCATACCAGTTTTCTTCATCTCTAGGGTCATATTTCTTGAACTCTAATCCAGAAGTTTTTGCTGAGGCATTAACTATGTACTCTGCTATGTCTTTTTTTATTGCATATTTCTTCCCCATTGAAGTGGCATTGAATTCCATTGCTACTTCTGCTTTGTTGGAGAGGGTTCCTGAGTTCCCCATCGCTATCTGTCTGAGTATGTTGTACACAGAAAAGAGTATGTTAGTGACTTGAAAACCCATTGTCACGTTTGATAGGTCACAAGCTTTGTTGAAAAGCACTGTGTTTAAAGAATCAAATGCGTGCACTAAAAAATGCAAAACTTTTCTCTTTATTGCTTTGTTTAGTGGAACTCTAGCTTTCTTTGCTGAAGAGATGAATGTGCCAGAGTCTGGATCAACAAGTTCCATGTTGTTTGGCTGCTTCCTCTTAATGGACAGTGCTGGGGCCATTTCCACATCTTGGCTGGAGCTGGATGATGTCATTTTTGGGCAATCAATTCAATGATTAAATAAAGAGTCTGTTTTTACTAAAAAAAACTCCCCCTGCGGGACGGGGTTTAGAATAGTCCCGCAGTAACCCCTGCTTGTCGTAAGAGGCGACCAAAAGGGGAGGCTTCTGTGCAGGACAAACCTATCCTATATCTTTCCTTTCACATCATTTTCTTCTTCCTTCACTTTCCCCCTTTTTAAATGTGGCAAAACCGCCACAACGGTCCCCCCCCCCACCTATACCACCGAGGAGACCTCCTCGAGGAACCCCCCCAGCCCACCTCGGGGACCGACCCGAGCCCACCTCGGGTAATCTTCCCGAGCCCGCCTCGGGGTACTAAAACAAGGGCGGCCGTTGTTGAGCCTCTCACACCCACCTCTGGGCTTCCGGAGGTGGGGACGAGTTGCGGAACAGTTGAGGCCGCTAAGGCGAGTCCCACTGGTGCCTTGAAGAAGAACCAGCAAGAGACCGCCGAAAAACATCATATAAAAAAAGCGTCAAAGGCCTTAAAATCTTCGAACAAGAATCCGGCTCCCCAGTCTCTCCAAAATAAGCCGAAGCCTCTCCTGAAGCGAGAAGTACAAGAGAGACTGGGAAAGGCAAGAGGGCCTAAAAAGGACCTCAACAAATTTTTATTCTTGAAGGATAGTGAAATGGATTGCGAGGATAGCTAAATTTCATACTAATAACTTATGTCGCTACTACAATGGAATTGTAGGGGTTTCTATGCTCGTGTAGAGGAAATCAAACTACTAATTTCCTCTGCATCTTCCCATCTTGTGTTTGCAGGAGACCCACTTCTGCCCAACTGACAACCCGATTTTTCGTGGGTACGACGTATATCGTACCGACAAGCCACTCTTTTATCGGGCTAGCGGAGGTGTGGCTATATTTGCACGTAACAACATATATCATAAGTTTATAAATATTGTTTCTGATCTCCAAGTGATTGCTGTCAGAGTCTCCCTTCCTATGGAGGTAACCGTATGCAGCATCTACCTCCCACCGGGTGAACGTGTTTCCAAGAGGACTCTAGAGGCCCTCTTTATACAACTTCCCGCCCCTTATATCATCTTGGGGATTTTAACGCGCATAACCTGGTGTGGGGGTCTAATTTTTCAGACGCCCGTGGGAGGATGGTAGAGGATATTCTTGTCTCGGGTAACCTGGTGTTAATGAACACCGGGACCCAGACACACTTCTCCACCTTTAATGGTGTATCCTCTGCCATCGACCTAGCTCTATGTAGCCCCGGGATTGCTGCTCACTACCTTTGGGAGGTTCACTTGGACCTATGTGGCAGCGATCACTTTCCAATTCTGCTTTCACAAATTCAAGATTCTCCCAGTACAGCGCGGTTACCCCAATGGGTTCTTAAACGTGCTAACTGGGATAAATTCCGCGAGCTCGCCGTATTCGACGAACCCCATTCTCCTGACGTCGATGTTAAGGCTGGGCAATTTACTTCGACGGTCATCGCGGCGGCGAGGGCATCCATCCCTAAATCCTCGCCAAACCCGCGCCGCCGTCCTGTTCCCTGGTGGAACGAGGAGTGCCGCCTGGCTATTTCTAACCGTCGAATAGCCCTGCGTATCTTTAATCGACGTCCTACTTCGGAGAATCTTGAGTCATTCCGGATTCTACGTGCTAGAGCTCGCCGTATTATTCTAGAAAGCAGAAGAGAGTCTTGGAGACAGTTTATTTCTACCCTTACTATTTCCACTCCCACAACCAAGGTTTGGGATCACATTCGTAAAGTACGTAGTAGCAAAAATACCATTTATAATATACCCGCACTCATGTCTAACGGTTCACTTGTCTCCTCCCCTATGGAGGTCGCCAATGTATTGGGCTCGATGTTCGCCGCTATTTCTAGCACTTCGAGCTACTCTAACGAGTTCGTGGTGCATAAGCGCAGCATCGAGCGCCTTACTATTGATTTTGGCCAAAGTCTGGGGAGGATTATAACTCCCCCTTTACTAAAGAGGAACTTACCTATGCCCTTTCCCAGGCGGGCAATACAACTTCTGGCCCTGACGATATCCATTACGAAATGTTGCGCCAACTGTCCCCTGCTGGACGGGCGTTCCTCCAAGACCTCTACAATTGTGTTTGGGAATCTCGTCAATTCCCAACACTGTGGAGGCAAGCAACCGTTATCCCAATATATAAAAGTGGCAAGGATAAATTAGAGCCAACTAGTTATAGACCGATAGCCTTAACTAGTTGTGTATGCAAAATATTAGAGAAAATGATCAATAAAAGATTTATATGGTATCTAGAATCCCGCAATCTACTATCCAATATGCAATGTGGCTTTCGCCGTAACCGATCCACGGTGGATCACCTTGTTCGCCTTGAGACAGCAGCTCGTGACGCTTTCCTCCATAAACAGCACCTCTTGGCTGTCTTTTTTGATTTGGAGAAGGCTTACGACACCACCTGGCGGTACGGCATTTTAAAAACCATGTTTAATTGGGGGTTCCGGGGGAACCTCCCTATTTTTATATCTAATTTTATGTCTGATAGACACTTCCGGGTAAGGTTAAACAACACCTTATCCGATGATTTTATTCAAGAAATTGGGGTGCCTCAGGGTAGTATTTTAAGCACTACGTTATTCGCTATCGCGATAAATAGCATCGTGGACAACGTGCACGTACCTGTCCGTTCATGTCTTTTTGTGGATGACTACGCAATTTATTGCAGTTCATCAAGTCTCCAAAGGGCTGAACGACAGATACAACTCGCTGTAAACAATCTATGGTTGTGGGCATCTCGTAATGGCTTTCGTTTCTCTGCGGCCAAGAGGACTGTCGTCCACTTCCATAGATTACGTGGAATACAGCCAGCCCCCAATATTTTAATGAACAACGTTGTTTTACCTGTCTCCGAGACCGTAAGGTTCCTGGGACTTTTATTCGATTTTAAACTAACTTGGATCCCCCACATCAAAGACCTGAAAGCGAGGTGTATTAAAGCTTTGAATTTACTTAAAGTTGTGAGTGGTCGCTCTTGGGGTGCTGATAGGGAAACCTTGATGCGTCTCTATAGAGCCTTGGTGAGATCAAAACTTGATTACGGCAGTTTTGTATATGGTTCCGCTAGACCCTCGGCGTTAAAGATGCTCGATAGCGTCCACCATGCTGGCATTCGACTGGCTACTGGTGCTTTTCGTACCAGTCCAGTCGTCAGCATCTGTGCCGACGCCGGTGAGCCCCCTCTTTCTTACCGGCGGTCTTACCTCCTGGCATCTTACGTGTCGAAACTGCATTGCATGCCAAATAATGTTGCTTACCGCCCTGTATTTCATCCCCCTAACCGTGTCTTTTATGAAACTAAATGGCGTAGTACAAGGCCGGTTGGGATCCGGATGCTATCTGTTTTCGACACGTGTGGGATAGTCCTGCCAAAGGCTATCACCACATCACCAGGTCGAGTTTCTCCCTGGAAAATACGCCCTCCGAAATGCCATTTTGATCTTGCCAAGTTCCCTAAAGCGACCACCCCAAACTTTGTATATGAGAGGACTTTTAATGAGCTCCTCTCCAGTCGCTTTCACGGATTTGAGCGCATCTACACTGATGGCTCCAAATCTGGAGTCTCCGTGGGATGTGCTTTTGTTGTGGAAGGATCCAATTTTAAATTTGGTTTACCTAATGAAACCAGTGTTTTTACAGCTGAATTATATGCCATTTTTAAATCTTTGTGTTTTGTTTACCGAAGTAGTCACCGTTCTGTCCTCATCTGCACGGATTCCATGAGTGCTCTGTTGGCATTGTCCACTCTCTACTCGTGGAATCCTCTCGTGCAGATGATTCACGAACAAATTTTAAAAATTGATTCATTAAGCACCCGGCTCGCCTTTTGCTGGATTCCTGGTCACGCTGGTCTTCCAGGAAATGAACTGGCGGACCAGGCAGCCAAGGAGGCAGCACGTATGCCTCCGGAGGCGAGTTTGGGTGTCATGTTTTTAGATCTAAAGGGTTATGTTCGGCGTGGAGTCTTACGCACCTGGCACGAGCAGTGGGTCTCGACCCCTGCTCAGAACAAGCTGCGGTCCATCAGGGACGGTGTGTCGCGATGGCCCTCTTCTATACGAAAGTCTAGAAGAGAGGAGGTCATCGTGACGAGACTCCGCGTCGGGCATACTTCATTGACCCATAGTTTTTTACTAAGAGGGGATCCACCTCCAGTGTGTGAGTTTTGTGATACTCCCCTTAGTGTGCATCACATTTTGGTGGAGTGTCGCAAACTAGCCCCTATCCGTCTGGCTCTTGATTTTAAAGGTGACTTACGTTTTTTATTACGCGATAGTGCGGATGGAGTTATTTGTTTACTCCGTTTTATACGCCAGGCGGATCTTTTTAATGCCATTTGAGTCACTTTTATAAAGTGGCTCTTTTGGATATTATCTCATATTGAGATCTTTTTAACGGTTTTATTACAATTTAACATGTTGTTTTGTCTTTTTAACGTATTATCATTTTAACATGTTTTGTCTTTTTAACGTGTTATATTTTAATATGTTTGTTTTGTCTTTTTATTGGAGTGATACACTTGTGGTTTTTTTTTAGCAGGTGTATCACTTAATTTATACCAAGAGTCCATTTGAGCACTTCTATGAAGTGTCTCAGATGGTGAATGTTTTATCCCTTTCCCCTATGGGGATTTTATTAGGTTTTTAATATATTTCAAGGCCCTAATGACCTAGATGTGTCGATGGGCCGTTAAACAATAATAATAATAATAATAATAATGTTTTGTGCTAACTTTATATTTTACAAACATAGCAACATCTTTTTCCTCAGTTTTGCTAAGCAACCTCCTATCGGTGTACTGACGCCTTAAGGACTTTTCTACTTCATGGTTGTGATCAGCGACAAGTTTTTTTTTTAACTATATACCCTTTTTTCTTCTGAAATAAACAACAGACACAATCACAGGACATTCATTAGCTAAATACAATTGGTACGGACGGTCACCTTTACCTCTAATTCTTGGCTTCCATTATGTTTACACACAAATACAACATCAAGAAATGGCCATTTTTTGTGACAATTCATTGTTTTTGTGGGATCGTAGTTTTCTCATTGGGTGATGGCCAGCATCCTCCCACGCTTTCATGGCTGTCTCAAAGTCTGTATAGTCATGGTAGAAAATGCCAACTTCCAAAGTTGGTACTCCACCACCATACTGATGAAATTTTGCTAATGTTTGTTTTTTGTAATTTTTTTTAGCAGATTAATAAATTTATGTTGACTTAACATATCTGCTGGACCTGAAAGAACATCATATCTATTAAATATTGGTACATTGTAATGGTCTTTCAAAGTGATGCAGTTAGTTTGAATAGCTGGTTGGGAATGCAAAATGGGAAACTTGGGTTTGGTAGGTTGGATTGTACCGTCTTTCACCCTCATCTATTTAAAACAAATGGAGCGTGCAGGAGAGCAGAAGAGATACAAGAAAATAATGTTGGCAAGTTTATTAGTTATATCAAATACAACAAACATAGTACAATGTCAAAGTATAGCAAAATAGCTGAAAATATTCATAATAGGAATTTACTCTATTAAAGATATGACCCAGAGATTACAAAATTAAATTTAGAGTTAAAGTTCAGTTCAGGGTCCATTCAAGAAATCCGACCCGTGGATACCTGGTTACAAGTTCATTGGTGAGGTTCGCCTCTAATGTCAATATTTCGAGATACTAATTTGTAGAGTCCTCGTACTAACCCTAGCAGCCTAAGCACATACGTGCTATACATTTACCTCTCCACTCATTATCAATATGAAGTTCCCTAACTGGCTATAGGTAACAATTCAGCATGATAGCCCAAAATAAAGTTATTAGTTATATCAAATACAACAAACGTGATACACATGTCAAAGTATACTAAAATAGGCTGAAAATATTCAAAATAGAATTTACTCTATAAAAGATATGACACCAATATTACAAAATTAAATTTAGAGTTAAAGTTCAGTCCAG